>OZ024890.1:26476200-26771200 GCA_964017195.1 Siderastrea radians
TTTGTGCGTTTTGAAGAAAATTTGGTTGCAATTTCACTATCAGGAAATATATCTCGGAACAGTGGCGTCAGTTCATCAGCAAGCGACAAAGGAATGTTGTTCTGCACCAACATGGAAGCAACTTTCACTTCTGCACGTGAAACCTTGTCAACTAATGGGATGCCTGATGACAGAAACGTTTCTGTCACTTTCTTTTGGGAGGATAAGGACGCCACATTTCGCTTGTGACTTTCCCGTGAAATATGCCGTGTGACATCTCTCTCTCCCTGATGAGCACAACTGAAATTTGTGGCACACATGTTGCATCGAAAACTGTAAACATCTTGACTTACGGCAGAAATGAAAGGCCATTTCTTGACCCAGTCTTTTTTGAACTTACACTTATAGGTTTTCTTCTTCCGCTTTTTACGTGCCGGTGGCCCAGCTGCATGTACTGTACTCTCAGTCTCTTCCCCGCTCGATTCATCATCTGAGCTTGACGCCATTTTGAACACTGTAAAGATAACTAAATCTTGTTCCCAGATCTCCCACGACCATGGACTGGAAGATCTGGGTACGGGATTGAAGTTCGATAGATGAGATCCAGCTATAACGGTGAGTATTATCGACGATTAGGGTCGATTAGCGTTCATTTCTACCAAAGTACAGCTGAAAATATATCTCTTAATTTAAGTTAATTAAGACTTTTTCCTCAATTTGTAGTATTTTGAAAAAAGCGTGATATTCTGTCTCAATGGCGTGGTAGCGTGAGATTGGGTCAAAAAGCGTGAGTCTCACGCCAAAAGCGTGAGACTTGGCATCTATGATACTACTGCGGCAAAATTACGTCTAACTTACTGTTTGCTGCAGTTAAAATGCGATAAGGTTGCGTAATTAAAGCTCTTCAACTTTCCTCTTTCTAAAACAATTAGCAGATGATATGTATGAACTTACACAGTAAATCCATGAGGGCTACTTGATCGGTCGTCACCTCCCCATCAAAACAGCTCTTCAAAATTCGATTGACGAAAGCTTTTTTCGTTCCTTCTGTGTCTAGTAAATCTTCCTTCAAAATACCGCGTTCAATAAGTCCACAAAACAGTTCTTCTTTCTTAAATTTGTTGAATAATTTACACAGATCTCGTTTGAGGCAATCGTCCGCCATTTTGTTTGAGCGAAAAGACGAATCGAGCGCCAAAACATGAAGTAGCCAATGAAAACAGTTTCCACCGGGGACAAAATTTTATTGTGGGAGAGGCACCAGAAAAATTTTGTTTTTCACAAGGATTCATTCAATTAAAAACGACTGATGATAAAATACACTTATCTGAAAATTAATAGAAGCATAAAGTTGTGTTTATATGTAGATAAAGGTTATTCTGAGGAAGATAGAAAGTTAAATTTGTATTGCTAATTTTTGTAGTTATCCTCTACCCGTCAAGGGAAAATTTGTTCCGTCTGAAAGACGACCGCTGATTGTGAAACGTGCCGGTGAAAGATTTCAAGATGGCGGGAACGTCGGAGATTTATCGCAATACGTTAGGAACGGATTTGTCCCAGTGTGTGGCGAATTCAAAAATCTTAGTGGTCGGAGCAGGTGGTATTGGATGTGAGCTACTTAAAAATTTGGTTTTAACTGGTTTTAAAGACATAGAAGTGGTAAGTATGTATTGCATGTGTCGTGAGAAGTGAGGTCATTGAGGAACATTGATATCCAAATGACAACTACAATAACATACCGGGCGAGTATAAAACGTGCGCATTACCATGTGTGATGAATTTCGTTCTTTTTCGTTGTCATTTTTATTCCTTCTTTGTTGAAAATCGCTTTTATTGTGAATACAGTATTACGACATGGCAGGTCAATCATCAATCAACTGCACAACAGTCTGGCATTCATTGATCAACGATGAAATGCAGGGCACGATTATGAATGAACTTAAGCTAATCATTTTGTGGTATGGGAAACCAAACAGACCTTACCATAGTTACCATATATTAAGAAGATATCCAGGGAGATACCAATAACATGGACAACCTGAGTTCTGGTCATGTGTGGTGAATTGGTGCTTCCTTGCATGAGGAGAAGAAGATGATGGGGGGGGGGGGGGGAGCTAAACCACGATACATCGAAAAAAGTACTGTAATAAGCTTAAAAACATTCTGCTTTAGCTGTCTCAGTCGATTGTCCTCCCAAGCTGTAAGAGTTACAATAAGGCCATTTTCAATAAAAGGAGTTTTAAGAAATGACAGCAAACAAGAACAAAAATTTACCGCGCTTGTTGTTTTGCATATTTTTATCCATGCTCCAGGCGGTGTGCGTCACGAGATTTGACCAATCAGAACGCGTCATTTGTGTAGGCATTTTTGCGCTCGGAAAGAGCCTCTTCGAGAAGTGTATGAGGTAAAATTTTCGTTATTTTCGACGCTTGTGATTTTGTCCTCGGAATTATACCTCATCCCAAAGTTTTTGGAATACCATATCTTAGTTCTGGTCAGGTTATCGTTGAAGGTAAATGTTTTAGTCGCGTTAATGAGAAGTTCAAAGTGGGCAGCTAGTTGAAAGCCGCCATGTTGATTTCACTGTTAATGTCACAGTTCTTCTTGGACTCGAAGCTGCTTACTGTTAACGGTATTTGCCCATTATCTTGGCCAGTTAGGTAGTATAACTTTTCTTCTTTTGAAATTTCGTGGTCTACCCGGGTCTACCCCTTATAGTTTCTCCGTTACAAGCCGTTGAAAGTATCGTATAATGAAGAGATCATGTAAACCAAGTAGCAGATCTCCCGGGAAACCGGCTGAGAAAGTAGACCGAGATGAAAGCCGACACGAAGGGAATAACATCAAACTTCGAAAGGTTTTGCTCCAATTTGAACCAGAAAAGGGGAAAAAGGTCAATTTCTGTAATGCCTCGGGCATTTCAGCATTTTATCTCCATTGTATGTATTTGTGAGGTCCCAGCAGGTTACACGGGTGCAGTACAAAGTGAGCTTATTTTATAATACGAGTTTTTTTTAAGTCGTCAGTGAAGCTGTTTCTTTCTTTTTTTTTGTCACAAGACATAAACAGTGATTTTATTTGTATATTCTGATAATAAAATGGTGAGCAAAACAACTTGTACAAGCAAAAGTTGGTACCGTTTTGTCACTGTTTTGTGTGTAATCTTATTATTTTCTGACAGTCAGCTCAACAACAACTGTTCACGTCTCTGCCACCAATGGAATTGATTATGTATGAACTTTATTTCAGTGCTTAAGAATTCGAGGCTAATTTTGATTTCCAATAGCTTATCGGCTTAAGGTAATGTTGCTTATGGATATGTTCACACTTGGTGTCTGTGCACCGGCACAGGCCGATGCTGTGTTATGCACCAGTCATTTGAAACCTCCGGTCCCCCCCCCTCGGGCATGACCGGGGTATTGCGGGGACTTTCACTTCATATTCACTCCATTTTTGTCCCCCGGTAGACGGGGAATATACTAGAAATCACAGTCTTTGCCTCCCAGACCGGGGAATAAGCGGGAGCAGTCACTCCATGGTCAGCGGTTTTCATTTTCATGCCGCATAGTAATTTTCCATACATTATCATCACTTCTTTGTTAAATCGATCAAACTAAGTGTCTTTACGTCTTTCCGGTTTAAAAAAGGTTATTGTAGCTGAAGATTTCTCAAGTCTAGTAAGGAAAGGTGGGCATATTTTCAATGATATTGTATAGATATTAAAATATTATGCATTTAAACTCACTGACTTGACCTATTGATGAACAGCTTAAGCTTTTTTGTTAATATTAATGATTAGGTTACACATTCTTTTGTGCTGTTTAGATTAATGTCTAATTGGGGGTTGCTTCTTTATGACCTACTATATTTTTGACAAGAAATACTTTTGCTAAGCTCGAGTTACCGGTATTCTAACTTCAGAAGACTGTTCTGCTAAAACATGAATTGTAATTTGTTGTCATCTTGCATTTTGTGACATCAAGATGTAAAATAGATGATGTTGAAGTAGTCATCTTTTCTTGTCCATCAAGGGGTTTTAAATGTTGCCATAGCTGCTCCGAAATCAACGTTTTCATTTCACGGCCATCATCATATTTGTCACCCCTTGTTACTTAAAAGGGAGTTAACCCTGTATGTTGGACATATGGGGATGGGGGAGTTCACCATTCACTTTTGCCCCGGGGACCGGGGAGTTCACTGGCTTTCATTTGCATAAAAAGTGAATGCCCTGGTCATGCCCAAAGGGGGGGGGGGGGGTCAAATGACTGATGCATTACTGGGTATCCAAAAATATGTAACAGTGTACACATGTTGAAAACGGAGCTCTCTTTTGCTCCATCAGAGGCAATTTAAAAAGGTGAGCATGGGCAGGAGTTATTGGTATATAAGCAGACTGACAGAAGGTGTTTGCTAAGTTGTAACCTTGGAATTAAAGAAAGACATCAACATGGAATTGGTGATCACTTTAGAGTCCAAGTACAGATCTTCATCTTGTAGTAAGGCACCCAAATTCATGCATGAGTACTTGAAAAAAAGGTGTGTTCACATATAAAAGTGCCTAGTGAAAATAGTAATCAGTGCAAAAAGCAATAGGTATCCTGTGTGCATGTCTCGTTTGGTTGTCTTCTACTATTCTGGTCTTTGATTTAGGAGTTAGAAGGTTTTCTTTTTTCTTTTGACATAGTGCTGCTACTGAGATACACTGTGTGCACCAGTCTTTTCTCACAGAGAAGATGAAATAAATATTTACTTGATATTCTTGGAAGCCTTGTAACCCAAACTACAAACTGAAACAGTTGGAATAAAGTTATTTGTATTGCAAGTAAATTTTAACACAGTAAATGAACTACACCCTCTAACTGACAAACAAGACAACAGTAAAGTAACTTACTGACTCCTGTTGGCAATATAACAAACACCAAAGTTTAGAAGAACAGCTGCATTCAGGGGCCAATTCAATAAAACTTTTACAACTATTATTTACAAGTGTATTGTTTAGCAAACTGTAAAACAATTGCTGCACTTGTAAAAGTTTTATTGAATTTACCCCTGGTCATTACCAGGTTCTGGTTGGAGCTTTGCCCATACTGCTTTATCTTTAAAATGTTCATATACAGGTCTGGGGTGGCTATCTACCTTTCAGATATGTCCAGAAACACAGGCCAGTGAGATATTTTAGAAGCAATTATCATGATAGCCATCACAAAGTGTCCTCAGGGATTGAAAGGAAATTTGAAATGACCTGAAAGTAACAATTGAAGCTGTCACATATGAAGGGCTTTCTCAACAACCCTTGCCTGTATTTCTGGAACCGTCAGCATTCCCTAGCTTGTGTGTGTCTTTTGTGGTATTACTGGAGTGTGGTAAAGAAAAATTCGTGGCAAAGCTGTATGCTCCTGGCTTTGCTATAAATTTCTTTTCATCAAACTTCAGCAAGAGCATTGGCTTTGCAGGCAAGGTATTCCTAGAGGCAAAAATTATCCCTGAGCTCTGATAGTACACACTGTCAAATATGTGATGTTTCAATTACCAGATCAGATAACATTGTTAAAAATTATTCACTATCCAGCCTACACATGTCCACATCAAGGATCCACTCAAATGTTCCATACTTTTCAACTGACTTGGTACAGACAAGACAGAGAAACATATTTTATTTTATAAAATAACTAAGATACTACGTGCACTCTGAGTGGCTGAGATGTGTGTTTGCATGCAAGTGTGTGAACACAGTTGAATAAAGCAATGAAGAACTTTTCCTGTGTTTGGATGGCCTGATATACAGCAAACACTCAAGTGTGTGGGGGGGGGGGGGGAAATTCTCAAAAGTCTATATGCAACCCAGGCTGGGCACTCCCTGCAAACCCTCAAGGGTTTGCATAACTGTCTTGAATTCTCCCAACCATTCTCGTGTTTATATCAGGCTATGCAAACACAGAAAAAGTTTTTCTATTATTTGCTTGAATACAATCTTTTGCGGTGAAACCTGTGGACAAAATTATTTTCACATATTTTCGGTAAAAGGAAACACCTCTCTTAAGTAGACAAGAAGGTCAATGAGCAACATCGGTATCAATTTTTTTTTATAATCACTTACTGTAGGAATGTAGGTTAGTAACTTGTTAAAATAGGAAGCAGAGGAGTATATAATTATAATTATATGGAAGTATGGCTCTGCCTTGGGATCAGCATCAATAGTCTTATAGCAAGGTTGAGAAAATTAATGTGCAGTGTTTGATATAAGAGAAAATAAAACATGTTTGATGAAGTAGAAACCTTTTGTAAAATCAAGGACAAGAGCATAAATGACGTTATTAAGACAACAAAGTTTTTAGTTTTGTGCATCAACAAACTTGGGGAATCCCTTTGAATGGCTGTTATCAGGAAAGACTTCAATTTCCAGGACGACTACCACAAGTAATATTTCGTCTAATACATTTTCAGTAAGTTGTTAGGCTATTTCCTTGTGTTGCTTTCTTTGCCTGAAGGAAGATCTGATTTCCATGTTTGTAAAAAATGGTAATCACACACGTACATCAGCCGGCTTTCTCACTTTGCTCGTTGTCTGCGCTCTCTAATCCCGGTAGCGTAAGTCCGTGAACGATACCAGCAAACTAAGTGTTGTGGATCTATTTTACCGCTGATATAGTCAAAGTACCAAACAAATTCAAAAAACATTCCGAGAAACGAACATTTCAGCTGTTATTTAAGCTTACATAGTAGTCTGCACGTTTGCACATTCGATCGACTCCGAATCGTGAAAAAACGTATTCACCTTGTCCATGTAACCAAAAAATTAACCAGTCAAAACAATCTACATTCGTGTCCTCAGTTATTCTTTTCAAAACGGGAAACAGAGTCTCAATTTTCATTTTCACCGCCACTGTAAGGTCTCTCGTGAGATGTTTACTCCAACGTGTCTAGAGTGAAATGGACATCAGTTATATTTTTACCCATGACCCTTTGTGGGCCGTGACGCACACCGCCTGTCCATGCTCAGTGTGCTAGTTGTTAATGGATATCACCACCCATTTGAGTCACTTTTCATCATAGTTATAAGAACAGATAACAAGTTAGGAGTGGGTGTGGACCTTTGCAGAGATAGCTAAAGCTTTGGTTGAGGCAATTTGACATCATATGTTCTTAAGAAGTCCTATAATTTATAACAAAGTACAATGTTTCTTGAAATTTTTGGATAGTACAGTGTGTTTGTAATTAGTTGATTGATTGTTCCTTTTCTTTTTCTGTGTTCTGTTAGATTGACCTGGATACCATTGATGTCAGCAACTTAAACCGACAGTTCTTGTTTCAAAAGAGACATGTTGGAAAATCCAAAGCTCAGGTACATTTGATTTGTTTTCTGCTCTCTGTCGCTGAGCCACAATAATGCAGTGGATGGGTCTAAAAATGTGCATCATTAACAATAGCCTTATTACACAATACTTGTTTGCAATGATAGGTGGCTCGTGAGAGTGCTCTACGATTCAATCCTAATGCAAGCATTACTGCTCGTCATGATAATGTTATGAGGTATGATGTGCCTGTTGTTTATTGCCGTTGATCACACATTTTGATCTGTACATGACTTTGTCGTTTTCTGTTATCACTTATCATGTTGTTACATTTGTTCATCCACAAAAGAGAGTTGTTATGGGGGCAGGGAAATACAGGTTATATGTCATGCCTCAGATGTCATTTTGGTCGCTCAAGTTAACATCCCTGTCTTTCAAGGCCAGATGATGTTTTTGGAAAGGTTTACTTATGAATATGGTCCAAGAAATGGTGCAATTTTTTTTGGCAAGGGCAAAAGTTTATGTTATTAATACTGCTGACAAACGTTTGGAGGCCATGGTGGATAATCTGAATGCTTATTTACACATACAATTGAAGCTCTCCTTGCGACCACTCTCGTAAGCGACCAGCTCTAGTTATGTCCAACGTTGAGAAACCCTGTTTGACTTGTCACTTAAACTCTGTAATTGAAAGCTCTTGTAAGCGGCCACTCCAGTAAGCGATTGTGACCATTTTGTGAATTATAGACTGGTCATTTCCTTTGTTTTTAAGTTCTCGTAAGTGACCACTCATTCAACACTTTCATAAAAGCCTTCACTTCTTGATGAAATTTAGAGTAATACAAAACATAAGCACTAATGGTTCGTTGACCTGTACATACAAAAACCTCTCCTGTGATAGGCAATGAAATACTATTTAATAAAAAATTATTGTTAACACAATAGTATTGGTAACCAACAACATATGCCATGCTTTCTGCTAAAAGCTCACATAAGCGACCACCCTGTATTGTTTTATTACATGATCGCTTACAAGAGCCCATTCTCGTAAGCGACCAGCTCTAGTTGCGACCACTTTTCTGAAATCCTGAGGTGGTCGCTTACGAGAGCTTGGACTGTACATAACTTTGAACAAAGTTTCTCTTTATACAGCTCAGAGTATGATGTGGATTATTTTAAACAGTTCAATGTGGTCTTGAATGCCTTGGACAACAGAGGTGAGATGCTTTTCTTATTTCTGTTAAAGAAATCTATTCAATTCTGACAGTTTTCTAATAAATTAACACAAACAAAATTATTGCAAAATGCTAGCTGCAAGAAACCATGTCAACAGAATGTGTCTGGCAGCTGACGTGCCTCTAGTGGAAAGTGGGACTGCTGGATATCTTGGACAGGCCACTGTTATTAAAAAGGTACTTATTGTACAAATGACGCTATCCTTAGATTTCTCTTTCTCTTCTTTGAATGGTAACTGTCATGAAAATGTAATATTAATATTACTATTTATGAGGGGTGTACATGTAGAATGGTAATTCCAAGACTTTGCAAGCTAAGACTGCAAGAGCCTTGTTTAGAAATCCAAGGTTGACCCCGTAGTGTTTCTGTCAAATCTGAATAAAAAATCCGAGCCCGAAAACTGTATTGGCCTGCTTCAGTCTTAAACGTACTTTGCATAAACCAACTCATCAAGTAAATAAATAAATAAATATTGTTCGCATTATGTTATACATGTATGATCATGTCAAAGCTGTAGTCATTGTGAATTACAATGTATTTGTCCTTTTTACACTTTCTTTCATTGCTGTTTAATCCAGATCTTGATCTGCATTCCTGTAAGCAAATTTAAACATGTCCATTTGTTGTCTGCATTTGCTTGTTCTTTCTTTGGCTTGGAAAATTTTGACCCAATAGTACTACAAAAGTGACCTGCCTAATTGTAGTTCAAAGCACCATGTTTGAATCACTCAGTTAGGCATGTGTTTAGCTCGACGTGTAAAACAAGCAGTCACTCCAGTGCTTAGAGTCATTGGACTGGATAGTGTAATTGATAATACTGCAGCAGTGTTTCCGACAAAGCTTCAAATTAGAAGTTAATAAAAACGAAAATGTACAAATTGTGAATCGTTTACATGTAGCTTACTCTTACTTGTTATTTGTGGTGCCAAAAGAAATAAACTAGTCAAAAAGACCTTTTCTTCTCTTGCTCATTGAACAGTGAGCTTCGAGCTAACATTGTTTACTATTATTTTACAAGACTCCGAGATCCAAATTATTAAAATTCTAGACTTTGAGATGGCCCAAATTCTGGTGAGCCTGAGGTTCCAAGACTCTAATTTTAAATACCGAGAATTCGAGACTCGGCTTATATTTTCCAAGACATCATTTTTGATAGACCATTCTACACCCCTCTTATAGGTTCTCATGTAACTTGTGATCAGGACCTACCCGTTGCTGCCCCTTTTCCCGTTTGGGTTGGGCCCAATGCCTGATATAATTCCAATTCAGATCTCATGTAAAAAAGTCAGATTCTGGACTTTTTCTTGATATCATTGTAAACTGCAGACTGTTGTCCTGTCTCACATATATTATCACTATTATATGAATTCTCCCCACTTGTAATTTCAGACTTGCTCATCCCTTGCAATAACTTCAATTGCTGAGAGTCTGGTTGACAGATGGCTAAGTTATTAAATTTTGGGTGGTCGGCTGCTTGTTAAATAAGTGTGTTAAATAATATATTGGGCATTCCTTTTTTCCTCTCTGTCCTCCAGGGAGAAAAGTCTGGTCACAGGTTAGCCCTCATGCACTCCCAAAGAATGTGAACTTTTTTCAACTCTTATCTCTTCTCCTTTTCATTTGGTTTGGGGAAGTGGGACAAGCAAGAGTTTATAGCAGTAATGTTTTATGTTTTTCTGTAGGGTGTGACTGAGTGTTACGAATGTCAGCCCAAACCAACCCAGAAAACATTTCCTGGTTGTACAATCAGAAATACTCCTTCAGAACCCATACACTGTATTGTGTGGGCAAAACATCTCTTTAAGTAAGTCATCTTCCATTAATTTTTGATATTTTGGTAGTTAATGGTGAAGTCCTGTGAGTTTTGAGTTTAACTGGTTTCAAGAACATTTTGTGGCTTACGGTCAAAATACTCAACGCATTCCTCTCATTATTTTGGAATGATTTTCATTTATCGGGAATGGATTGCACAATTGGAATCAAAATCTATTTTTAAATTGAAGATTGAAATGTTCCAACGGTAGACTCATTCGAAGTAATGGACGTTGAATGGATTGTTACTAACAAAAGCCAAAAGTTCACACGCGAAATACCAAACCGCTGGCAGCTGTTGGTTTCAATCGGTTTGACATTACAGGGAATTTTTCTCAATTTTCAGGAACATTTGTTGTGCATTTACAGCACACTTGTTTTTAAGAAATTATTCTTTACAGTTTTACAACAACAGACTGCCTGCAATTAATATTTTGTTGAGCAAACACAGATCAGGCCAGACACGTCAAGCTGCCAACAGTCTGCTACTTGCACGTAAACTTTTGCCGGATGTCAATAATAAACCAATCAGCATTCCTTATCTGGAACAAGGCTACCGTTGGAACATTACAATAATATTGTATTATTCAATTTGAAAGTGGAATCTTGATTCCAATAATGCAATCCGTCCCCGATTAATGAAAGTCATTCCCAAATAATAAGCGGAATGCGCTGAGTATTTCAACTGTAACAGTACATGTACCATATTGCATAGTGTTCTCAGTTTCCTTTTCTCTCACTTCTTGTCATCTCAGAGATGATTTTCCATCTCACTTTTCATCCCTTCTCCACTTGGACACTTTCACAAGGGCAGGTACTATATGAGGGATATTGTACTGTATCTTCTACCTACTCCTTTCACCTGGTTCCCCAACCCTATACTCCACAACACTTTCATAAGGGCAGGTGTCATATTTTGAGTGGTTCTGCATTGTATCCCTGTAATTTTCAATTTTGCAGCCAACTGTTTGGTGAGGCTGATGCCGATGAAGAGGTTTCCCCGGACACCGAGGACCCAGAAGCTGTAGGAGAGGCTGGGGAAAAGGCAGTCCAGAATAAAGAGAAAGAGGGTGTGGCTGGAGGCATTGACAGGGCATCAACTAGAGCATGGGCAGAAGAGATAGGATATAATCCCTTAAGATTGTTTAATAAAGTTAGTACGTAACGTAACACAATAACCTAACTTATTAAATAGACAAGAGTGTTTTAGTGGAAAATAGACCACTCGTAAAGTTCATACGAAACTACATCCGGGACTCGAGTGGCGTATTTTCCAGGTCCTCACTAGTGAGGATATGGATGACGTCATTTCCCGCTCTTGCACTCTTGTCCATATAATAAAAAGAAAATTACACGGTGGCTTGAAGATATGAATTTTATTTTCTCGTGGTGAAAAAATATATATTTTACTCAATCGCTGCGCTTGTTCGTAAAATATTGTTTTTACCACTCGAAAATAAAATTCATATCTTTGTGCCGCCATGTAATATCCTCTATTTAGTATTCCACTGTTGTGTAATTTTACCATGTAAGGGCAAGAGAACACACATAATATGCCAACTTATTACACTGTACAATGCCTGTTTGACCAGTATTTTGCTGAAGGAGGATGAAGCAAAAACAAAATGCAGTGGTGTAAATAAATAAACCAGCTCTTATTCGGAGTTTTGGATGATAATACGAGTGGACGTGTTGCGCAACTTGTAAAATATCCGCTAATATTATTATCTACCAAAACCCCAAATAAGGTGTATATAATTTATAGTAAATGATTAAAGTGTGAGAGTCTGGTATCACAATTAGCAAAGGTTGCACCAATTGTGGACACCTAGAAGTAACATAAGTAACATATAAGGAATGAAATTCAATGCCCCAAAATTATTGGCAATACATGTCACTGTCCATCAATAAGTCATCCAAATACTGTAGACTGAATCATTTTGTAGGAAATTGCCTTCAGGTTTTCATTAATTTTTAGAGTAGGATATGTTAGTGTTGTGTTGTTATACTGAATGTTCTTCTATATGTAACAAAGTATTGTAAATAATTTATTCATGTAATTCAGTCATTTGACTGCAAAGTGTATTTTATTAATAAACGTTCCATCTAAGTAATTGATATTTAAAAAAATGAATTGAAATGAAAGAAAATGAATGGTGAAGCACATAATACTAATAATACCACTAATAATAATTTAATAAGATAAATAAAATGAAATAGAAAATGATAAAAATTAAGAACCTCTTTGAAAACGTCTAGAAAAAAACGTTATTTATATAATGCCACTGTATCGCTTCTTTAGAACATCTTTTACTGCTGAACAAAATTGACTGTAATTTGACATTGACATGTGAACAATGTATGTTATTATAAAAATAGTTTTGCAGGATTTGTCTAGTACATGTACAATGTAATGTAGATGCAAAACAAAAATGCCCACAAAATTTCCATGGTTAATGGTATTATACATGTGAAGAACAACATACTAAAGTGATAGTTTGTTGACTAAAAATGTACCATTTTGTGTGGTTATAACTACTAAATTATGACAGGCTGATTTG
The DNA here is from genome assembly GCA_964017195.1 of Siderastrea radians. Classification (NCBI taxonomy): domain Eukaryota; kingdom Metazoa; phylum Cnidaria; class Anthozoa; order Scleractinia; family Rhizangiidae; genus Siderastrea; species Siderastrea radians. The sequence continues at coordinate 26,489,081 of OZ024890.1, forward strand.
AGCTGCTGATTAAGTGTGTCCCCATTTCTCCTCAGCTATTTAATGAAGACATAAAGTACCTTTTATCAATGGACAAGTTATGGAGAAAGAGAAAGCCTCCTGTGCCTCTAGACTGGGAAAGCATTCAAACAGGTGAAAATGATACTGTGGAATAAGAACAGTAGAACCCTGTTTTCGTATGGGACCAAAAGAAAGGGTGTCCATATTAAACGGGTTCCTTTTTGGGGAAAATGTATGAAACAGAACTGAGAAAACTATGAGTGTTAAAGAATTTTCTGTATTTAGCAGCTGTGTATGGCAGAGTTTGACTGTAAATTATTTGCTTTCGGAGTTGCTGGAGTATGTAGTTAACTTGAGCTAGTAAACATGATGTTAGGGCTGCAACAGTTGCATCCAGAAGAAGTAGTCACTTCTTCCAGTAGAACAAGCAAAGTCTTTTTCCTAGTCACAATAATACATGTGATTTGTTTCCATGAAACATTTCCCCCAAAACTGGCAAAACTATTTCAAGTACTAATAATTTCATGTTAGGCCTTTGCAATTTTTTGTGTACATTAATGTTGAACATTTTTCAAAAGTAATAATTCAATAATTTATTTGCAGAATTTAATAATGAGGAAAAAGAAACAGACAATGGCTTACAAGACCAGAGGGTGTGGAGCCCAGGAGAGTGTGCCACAATATTTAGTCAGAGGTTGGTTTATCTTCACTTTATCTTGAAACAGTTATTGGATAAAAGTTCTTAGATAAAGAGACCATCAGCCATGGTTTAAAAGGACTACTAGGTCACAGGGATTTTGCTGGCATCGAGTTAAAACTGTGTTAAAATCACTATTAAGTAAGCTTACTCACACACTTTTCCTTAATTACTTTTGAATGATCGCACTAAGAGATTGGGGGGCGCAGTGGTGTAGTGGTTAGTGTGTTGGACTTCAGATCTGAAGGTAAGTGGTTGGAGTCCTAGTCGACTGTGCCATTGTGTTGTATCCTTAGACAAGAAACTTTACCCCTCATTGTCTCTCTCCACCCAGGTGTATAAAAGGGGTACTGGCTACATTCTGCTGGGGGTAACCTTGGAGTGGACTAGCATCCCATCCAGGGGGGAGTAAAAATACTCTCAGTTGCTTGATGCTTCAGAGACCGGGTTAAGCTCTGGCTTTGTGGGCCTCCTTGGCTCATGTGCAACTTTACCTTTTTTTTCACTAAGAGATATTTACATGTACATCCTTAATATCCATATATTGATAATTGTATTAACACAATTAAATATTTTTAATTTCAGTGTTGATACTTTAAAGCAGCAGTTACTTGCAAGAGGAGAAGACCTTGTGTGGGATAAGGTCAGTTGTTCAAAGTGGCTATCAAAATTTAGAAAGAATGTCAAGCATTAAAGGAAGAATTTATTTACATGTACTTTGTTCATGTGAGTGGGGGTAGGGACATTTCTGTAAGAGGAGGCATTTATTTTAAATGTCAAATAATTATTCAGTATTTTCCTTTTTCCCTCAAACCTTTCAAGCCTGACTGTAAAATTAAAGCTTCATTATTGTCATTCTTAGTGATTATGTGTTGATGCAAACTGTTTGCTTTGCATTAAAATTTACAGGATGATCCAGCTTCAATGGACTTTGTAACAAGTGCAGCAAACATCAGAGCACACATATTTAGTATTCCTGTTAGGAGTCGGTTTGATGTAAAAGGTTTGTGGAAAATCCATTTTAACTTTCAGTATCTGTATTTGGGAATCTAATGATTTGGAAGACAATTTTTTAGTGATTAAGAAATTAATGAGCAGATTTTTTGTCAAAGGGGTACATAAATTATTACACAATGTATTTTATAGAAGCACTGACATTGTGGCTTTTGAAAGTTCTGTAGGAGCCAAATTAATCTGACTCAAATTAGTTAATCATCTGATTACTTGCCAATAATTTCTTTCATGAGGACATCAGATTAAGATGTTTAAGGAGCTTTCAAAAACCTCATAATATTACTTCCACATAAAAGTTTGCTTGATAACTATCTTGAGTGTACCTTCTCCAGTAATTTTCTTTTTGTAATAAAATTTTCTGTAACAAGGCTGCAAAAAAATATCCATTTTTCATTTTTCTTGAAAACACAAATGCCCTGCTACTGTATTTCAAGTTGCTATAACAGTGCTTCAGGCCAGAATTTTATTCATCTACAAAATGATAGTTATTCATGGTTTTGTTGTTTGTTGTTGTGTAATCTTGTACTATCCCCTATCTTGTACGTTCTGTTTACCGGTTCCATAATTTCTAAGTGAGTATTTGATGAAATCGATAACATTCTTCTTCTTCTGTTTTTAGCCATGGCAGGAAATATCATTCCAGCCATTGCCACAACGAATGCTATAATCTCAGGAGTGATTGTGATGCAGGCGCTCAACATCCTGAATGGAAAACTAGACAAATGTAAAACGGTTAGTAGTTTAGTACAACTATTTAATTACTCAATTTTTGAATTCGTTAGTTATTAAATGAGAGAAAGTAACATCAGAGGAACTCCAAGGGCCATTATTAAGATGGTATGACCACTGTTTATGTGATTGAAGCATCCCGCTTGCTCATGCCGTATTCATGTAGATATTGGATTTTTCCATTTTCATTGCAGATCTATCTTAACCGTCAACCCAACCCAAGGAAGAAGTTATTGGTCCCTTGTTGCTTGGTTCCTCCAAATCCCAAGTGTTATGTTTGTGCTGCGAAACCAGAGGTAGGTAAATAAATTGAATCAGGGCCATAGTAACCAAAACAGAAACATTTTTGAAAAAATTTCCCCTTGGACTACTCAATAAACAGCATGAAGGGAATTTAATAATAATAATAAACTTTATTAATGTGTCAAGAAGAAACTTTAGCATGTGTGCTAATTGGTGACACAAAGTAAGTAATAAAAGTAACTAGAGTAATTAAATACAAAACATAAGTGCGTATCCAATAATATAATAATATAAGAAAATTGTTAATGATAATATTCTAATAATATTCTGTAAAAATACGATAAGATCTGCAAAGAAGACAGTCCGATCCACATTCGTTACTAACTAAAGTTGAGAGATCCTTCTGCCTTATAAGTTTCTTGAAACTTTCTTAAAGGTTCTTCTTCTTCTTCTTCTCAGTAGCTTTCATTTGAATGGCCATACTTAACACAAGTAAAATTATGTAGTTTTACTTAATAATTAAGTGTGCAGTTTCTTTAATAATCAAGTGCATCTATTGAGTGCATCTTTACACAAGAAAAATTTGACAATTTTACTTATAAAATAATGGGTTCATAACGGATTACTGGTAATAGAAGTGCATCTATTTAAAACTTTTAATATGGAATTGTTGCTAAAGTTAATTTTGTTCAAAATTATGCCTTGCTATACAAGAAAAACAATTAACTTTAAAACTAGAAAGCAATTGCACATTTGGTTTTAGATCATGAGTTATTCACAGTATGTCTATAAAAATGTGAGATGATTAAGTTTAAAAATATCCTGATACAACTTTGAGAGTCTTTGGTCTTTGAAAAATTCTTCAGAATTTTTCCATACCTTCCAGAAATTCAGAAAATGATAAATAAATAAGTAAAAAATCCAACTATAGCTTTCAGACAATGGTGTGAAAATTTGGGAACTGATTTTTATGATAACCATGGATTTCTCTTCTTTCCAGGTGACTGTTTTCGTAAACACAAAAACTCTTACAGTGAAGACCTTAGAAGAAAAGGTAAGCTTGTCTTAAGTTCAATCTTTTTCATTTTTATTCCTTGAGTGAAACATTTAAGGATTTTGTCAGTGTCATACATTCCAGTGTTGGATCTACTCTAGTGAGGAGTCCAGGCCCTCCTCTCTATCCCCCCTCTTCCATATCTGCACTAAGAAGATGTTCTAATTTTGAAATAAAATAGATTCATTCAAACTAGAAATAAATCAGCATAAATCAGTAGAGCAGGTTTAATGTTGATTGCCAGAAATTTGCTAATTCTGAACAGCCATTCTGCTTTTTTTAATTTGTTTTTTTCATTATCAAGTGCAATTATGGACCCTCCTATTTAAAATACCTGATCTGTCCCTGCATTTACACAGATGCAGAAGACCAGGTGTTATCTCAGACCCTGGCTTTCCTGTATCCCCTTCTGTCTTGAACTCAAATTGTTTTCCTTGGTTGATGTTGCGCAGTGATTTACAGTTGGCTTTTTCAAACTCCCATTACACGTACCCCGAGCAGTTATTTTGTAATTTTTGATTTCCCTTGCATGTTCAAGATAGTGGGCATCTACTGTGATCCGATGCCTGTAGGTTATTTTTTCTTTTTTTTTTGTAATATGGCATCTAGCTGTCATGTCAGTTGCTCATCACCGCTTACTGATACGTAGATTCTGACTGGAAAATTTCCTCTGTCTATAGATACTAAAGGAAAGGTTTGGAATGGTAGCACCAGATGTTGAAATAGAGGATGGCAAAGGTCAGTTCTCCAGTTCTCTTACTCTGTTATTTCAACGAGATAACAATTTCTGGAATCTGGAAACCTCTTAAAGAAACATAAAAGCTACAAACAAGAGCAGTTTTTAGTGGCCTTGATTTCAAATTAGATTCTTTGGTTTTGTGATCATTATGATGTCTTACAATTTTCCTATCATCACTCTAGTCTCCTATTCACCTGCCACGTGGACAAAATGTCGATGCAGCTTGCATTGGTTCCTGGGTGCACTGATTGATTGATTTTTGATTGATTGACTGACCGTTCGTCCAAAGATTGATTGATTGATTTGATTGATTGATTGATTGATTGATTGGTTGACTGATTGTTCCCTTGAAGGAAGTTGTATAACCTCATGACCCATAGTAAATCCCTTACTTTACACTACAGGATGTGCTAAAACAGCATTTTTTCCCTTTCAGGCAGTATATTGATATCCAGTGAAGAGGGAGAAACAGAAGGTAAGTGTTGCATTGTATGATAAATAATTATTGGTTTCCCATCAACACACGTGCAAATACACGAACCAAATCAATCTTCATCTCTATCTTTGCAGAAAATTTACCAAAGGCTCTAAGTGCATTTCACGTTGGAAACAGCACAAGGTTAAAAGCTGATGATTTCCTTCAAAATTACCAGCTTGTTCTCAACATCAAACACAGGTATGGTGGCAAAAAGAGGTCAGTTTCTGGTTGCAGGGGCTCATCAGTTTAACTCGACTCCTCAAAGCACCGAAGTTTGAAACAAGATAAAAACAACAATGACAACAATAACAATATACAAATTATTTCCTTTTGATTTGCAGAATATTGAAAAACAAGTAATACCACAGGCGCCTTCTGTTCAATAGATGTTTCATCCACAGATTCAAAAGTTAGAACCATCTGCACTGTGGTGTAAACAGTACTGCAGGAAAATACTCCTCAATAGCTTTCCCTTAAATGTCACACTTTGGGATTTCATCTACGCTTTAGGAATTCATCTAGACAGACTCGAACGTTAAAATGCGGCACCTTGCTCTTCGTGATAAACAGTGCTACAGGAAAGTACTGCTCGGTAGGTTACATTTGATTGGTCAGGAATGGAATGTCGTCCATAGGCCCCAAAGTGTGAACCACTGTCTTGCACAGCGCCACTTGTACAAGAAACACTGAGGATGTAGCAGCCCCTGGCGACAACAAACTGATAGTAGCGACTTCACAAGCTAAGATCCTGTCTCATTCTTGTGATTGGTTATATTAATTTGTAAAATGCCTTGACACGTGTGATACGTCTACGCTATATTTCACTGTAGCAACCAAGGACTCTTCTGGTTTATTGCAGAGATAATTTAGAGAACGATGCAGAGTTTGAAGTAGAGGGAGACGTACCCGCACCCAGACCTCTGAGCCCTGAACCCGGCCCGTCAGCAGAACCAGAAGAAAAACAGGCAAATGCTGCGGCTGGTAAGAACATAATAGGTAGAACATAATAGGGACATACGTAAGCTGTGATTGGTAGGTAAGGATGGTAGAACTTAAAAGGGACATAAGTAATGGAGGCCTCTCCGTCCCGGTTGCCGATGGCGTAGTCGAAAACGGTAAAAGCCGCTAGTGAAGCACACAGAAAGGCAACTAACGAGGGGGACCCTCCCTCTGTCTTTGCTCCCTGGGTCATTTTTTCGCCATATCTTCCACTAAAGAACCTGCTCACAGGTTAGCGAGCAGCTGGTTCTCTTGGATGTTAGCATCATGGGAGGAAACAAGGAGGACTTGCGACCTGGGGTTACACAGTGCCCTGCTGTGAATACAGTACTGTATATAGCAGTACTGTTTCTTTGAGGATGATCCCTGCAAAGTTTGAGTATTTTTTTCTTATATTTGCTAGGCGAAAATGAGGAAGTCATGATCGTCGATGAACCTGCTCCTTCCCGAAAGAGGAAAGCGGAAGAAACGCAACCGGAAGTGGAGGAACAGTTAGAGAAGAGTGCAAAAAGAGCAAAGGTGACAAATTCACCGGAAGACGGCGGCGACGACGGCGTTATCGTACTTTGAGAGCTAAATACGAGTTCTCCCTCTTTTTGACCATCTGTAAGAGAGCGAAAGGATCTGATCGTAGACTCTTTGAGAAGCACAACTAAGGACTTCTTTTTAAAATGATCTATCCATTCAAAGATCACTTTTATGGGATGTCAGATTTGGCAGTGTCGATGCAAGCAAGTACGCGAAAAGGGTCCGATTTACGCGAGATTTTAAGTGGAGAGTCTGGTTTGTCGCGAACAGTCCTCTGTGTAAAGAAGATCTGAATGGGGTAAAAAAGTAACAAACTGACAAACTTTTAACTGACAAATGAGAATGTCCTGACATGTTAACTAAGAAATCATCTATACGGGATCGCTCCCCAGGGGAATACTGACAAGAGGCCCTCGTTTTTTATTGAGAACCGAAAATTACACTACCCTGTGTCCAGTCTCACACTTTAAAAAAATGGTAAAAGAAGCGCTTTTTCTTGAGAAGAGGGGTGGCTCAGGGAACGCAGGCTACATTACTTGTATCTCCCCGTAAGGATACTGTTCAAAATGTAAAGCGATAGTCGAACTCGTTTCCCGGGATATCCTTTTACCGACTTTTTCCTTGGAATGAGATGGAGAATGGTCTTGCGGACGAGTGTCGACAAGGCCAACTGACGGATGAACAAATTTGGCAAGACGTTTCGCCTGAAAAAAGGGTATTTCCATGAGAATTCTCTTGAGATGATACTCGAAAAGTTCAACAAAAATATGCTACAGAACATAGTTATATTGCTTTTGCCAATAGTCAGGCCTCAGACTGTTTGGCAACGTCAATGTGTTTGATATGAACACTCGGGTACCTTCCTAAACTAGGCCTACTTGTTATATCCACTTCTTCAGTTGAATTGTAAAGGTTTTACTGTACTTTTACGTTTTGGGAGATTTTAGCTTAAAGGATCTTTTTGGTCAGGACTCTGGACTTTTGACGAAATGCGGGATAAAGTGTTCACGTTTTGTTCTGTTAAGATTTGTAAAAAAGAATATTCACCTGTATGGTGAGATTTATTAAATACGTCCCTTGAAATGGTTTCTCTCTTGTGTTATAAATTTAGTGTTACGCCCAAACTAAACGAGAACGGAAGTTGACGATAGTTTAAGATCTTTGAGAACCCAAGAGAATCAATGAGTTCGTGAGAGTTCGAGCCCAAACAGGAGCGAGTGTTTGAACTTTTGTCGATTCTCATTAAAATTTGAGCAGATTTCAACTCTTTCAGAGCGCACGAGTTTCACGCCCAACAAGAGCGAGAGTTCAACTCCGTCTTCCTTTTGTTCTGGCTCAAATCGGGATCACAGCAAAACGAGAATTTACGAGAGTTCAAACTATTTAATTAACTCTCATAGATACCCATCAACTCTTGTATTCTCTCTATGTCTTGTGCTCTCGTCGACTCCTGGGCTTTCATCACCTCTCATGGAATCATGGGCTTTCATCGGCTGTCATGGACTCATTAGCTTTTTAAACAGCTCTCATCGACTCATGGGTTTTCATCATGCTGTGCTCTGATAGACTGTGCACAGCCGCCTGCTCTTCTCAAATCTGATCTTGTGTCCTTTCATCAACTCACATGTGCTGTTATAGAGTCCTGATGCGATTTCATCAGTTTTCCTTTTCCCTCGTAACACCACTGTGCTCTCATGCGCTTTCATCAATTCTCATGTCCTCTCGTATCTTTCATGCGCTGTTATCGACTCGTTCGCTTTCGTCAACTTTTCCCTACTCTCATCAACTCTCATACGCTCTAACTCTCATTAACCCAATTGCACTCGCATCGTCTTTGGCAATCTCTCACGAGAGCTCAAACTCTTTTATTCTCGATTGACTCACCGAATTCAGTACGCTGTTATCGAATTTGAACCTTTGTAAGTTTTTTGAAAGTCGGTGTCTTGTCAACCTCCTCAAATTTCGTGAATTCTCTGGCTTTTATTACAGGTGTGCTACTTTCCCTACCGAAGCAGCACGAAGGTTTCGATGAAAAATACGCGAGAAATCGCGAGCCCATGCAACAAAGGAGAGTTGGTGATGTAGTGATCTAATGGCGGTTGTACTTTAAATGGCGAAAACATGGCGGTAATCTAGGCTGATTCATTGTTCCGCAAAAGAAGCCACCGTCTCGAATGTCTGAAATATCGGCTGCTCTCAGTTTGTCGGCAAAACCAACCTAAATAGTGAAATTCTGCGGAAAAGAGTATGCTTTTGCAGTGTATAACTCTGATCTCACGAGCAATCTCCCGTTGCATAAAAAAAGTTTTGTTTCATAGCCCGAATCGCGCAAGAAAAGCGCAGTGACTAGTAAGTCGTCCCAAAGAGCCACAAAGTGAGCTTTCTCAGTGTAACGTGGCCCTTTCTTGTTATAGCTGGGCTCGGAAAACCGAACTCGAAAGCGTTTGACTACCAACCGAAGGCTATCGAAACCTAACGTTTGATAACCGAACGGGTTCGATGGTTAGCAGGTTCTTACGGTTACGTCTGAAAGTGATATATGAGCTGAACCAAGTTATTTATCATTGTGCACTCCAAAGGACGGTAGCCTGCAGAGACTGCTTAGCCTGCGTAGAAGCCGTGTAGTAATTAAAGGCGGGATGTCCGAGGTTCGCGCGAGGCTCTGGCACCCATTAGTTGTGACTACGAGCAGTCTAGTCGAGAAAAGAGAACACGCGAGCTAGCGCGAGAACTGCCTGCGTGGAAACGTGATGCGCGCGTAATGTGTGGGTTCGGGTGTGGGTGACCGGGAATATTGGCGCTCACTCGCATGTTCTTTTTGCTCGAATATCCCTGAGCGGAATGAGAGACTGCTCGTAGTCCACTGCTAGGCATGTTAAAATGACATCTTTGAGGTCACTACCGATCGATCAAATGAATTTGCAAGATAATTTTCCTGCCCTCGATCCGAGACAATTCAATAAATAAAGCTATTGTAGATACATATTGCGTACATTAGACCATGTAGACGATCACTGCAATATTACACTGTACTGAAGAGACTAAGCGCTGTTGATTGCAGTTTTCCTATGCTCTTATTTATCTTCTTGTAACTGGAATTTAACTTTGTTTTATAAAATCAAGATAACGGTGCTAAACCGTTATATAGATCACTTGACCCCCTTGTCTAACATGGTAATTTGGATCAAAGTTTGGGTTCCCTCTGATAAAATCCTATAAATCCAGCTGAATTAAAGCTACTGAGCAGTACTTTTCCGTGTGGTACCGTTAATTATAACTACACAAGGTTGTAATCCTCCAAAGTCTACAAATCGTGGTCAGAATGAAATGATATTAGAATGATGAAGCGGATTAGAATGAAATGCTTTCAAACTGCACCTTCCTATATGTGTTTCTTACACTGTACAAGGTTTTCTTACTTCAAGAACCATAAAATGTGGCCACTGGTTCGAAAGCTAATAAGCAGTTCTGTTTCTTTTTTAATTTTCCTCAAGATTAAATATTAGAAATATTCCTCCAATACTCTTGCATGAAGGTTAAAGGAGTCGACGTTAGATCGCAAATAAATTCTCCACTTTCAGCGTCCTTTATAGACACTGGTTATAGCATTAGTTGAGAATTTGCATCAGTTGATGTACAAATCATGGTTTTAGTGGACAATTATTCATTCTCAAAACCTCAGTAAGAGTTGCTTAACTTTTTATTAGCATTATGATGAGAAACTAGATGCTCAAGACTTATGGTTTCCAGGGACCACGCGAGGGGTGGGCTGAGGGGGCTTTAGCCCCCCCCCCCTTTTTGGTGCCATTAAAAAAAAATAATAATGATAAAGTTGGAAAATTCATTAGTCAGTGTTTAGTTCCAAGATTAACCAGTACAGTGGAACCTCGATTTAACGAAGTGCCAAGGGACTGGGGAAATTGGTTCGTTATATTGAGGGTTCGTTATATCGAGTTTCTTTTCCATACATTACACTATTAGTGGGCTGAAAATTGTTGTTCGTTATACCGAGGACTTCGCTATATAGAGGTTTGTTAAATCGAGGTTCCACTGTACCGTGGTTTTCCCTTGGTTGCAGATTTAATTTTCGTGTGGACCAAACAAAAACGGAATACTCTTCAAGAGTTCAAATCGCCCTGCTATCATTTGGCTTCGGATTAGTTGAAACTCACGTGCGCTCTGGAGGAGACTATCTGGAAGAGTTTGAACCTGCTCAGATTTTAAATACAATCGACGGAAGTTGAAACTCTCGCTGTTGTTTGGCCACTAATTCAGTGAACTCTCATTGACTCTCTTATGCTCTTAAAGAGTTTGAATTTTGTTGACTCTCGTTCTTGCCTGGCCCGGGCATTGCGAACTGTAGTCTGTCTCCAGATAGGATTATCGGCAACAACGTGCTTAGATATTTCCTAAAAATTAACGTGACTTCTTTAAGCCTCTCTATGCATGTAAACTTTGCAACTAGAATAGTCACTGAAAGATCTCTTTCGCTCCTAAAGATGACAAATAAGGCATTCTGCAGTCAGGACATACCGACCGACTGAATTTGATGAACTATATATTTCATGATGTTCAGCTCAGTTTTCTCAGTTTGCCTTATTCTGTAATGACAACAAGTTTGCTTGCACAAGTTTCAAGAAAAACATTTTGAGTTTGAGATCTTAAATGCGAATACGTCAAGGTTTGCACCTTGCCGGCCTTAAAATGTGTGCGGAGATGAAAGAAGAGACTCAGGCACATTACTTTTAGGACTATCCTGGCTATTCCTATTCCGGTTTAGGAATATCCAGAATACCGACTCCCTAAAAGAACGCAATTTTTTCTATTCTGAGTAAATCAAAACGTTCCGACCGTATTCCGTTCCTTTTGTTATCGTAGGTACATTACTGAGCGAAAGGAATCATCATCTCCAAACTGAGAAAACTGTAATAGTATATTGTCTTCTATTCCGGATTAAGCCACCAAAACGTGTCCAAAGTATCGACATTATTAATCACTGGTAGGTCGAATAGTTTGGATTTTTTGATACTAACAACTTTTAACACTTTTGGCCGCCCTAGATAGTCACTAAAGAGGACAACAATTTCGCGTTAGGCTGACATTCCACCCCCTCCCTCACACTTGAGCTAGCGATCGAGTTAGCCCCCCCCCCCCCCCGCACATTAAAATAGGTCGCGCGGTCTCTGGTTTCAGAAGCAATCAGTGAAATCAGCCGAGAGGGTATCAGTAAACTGCAGTGAAATTCAATGAAATTGCGCCACCAATTCTCTGTTGAGTTAAATCCTTCGGCTCATATCAGTAGTTGGCTTATTCACTTAACGTTAGTTGTCGTAGACACACTGGGTTCCGTTGTTCAAAACAGGATTAAGCTATTAAATCCTTATAAAACTAATCAAACAGAATTGAAAGCTCGATCAATCAAACCCAATCCACTTAATGTGTTTTGGATTGGATTGTGTTCGATTACCGGACCAACGGCCATTCGTTCGATTGGGTTCGATCGGATTTGATTACCGAACAACCAGGAATGAAAGCTCGATCAATCGAACCCAATCACGCCATCGAACACTAACAATGTTTTCTGGCTAGAATGTGTTCGATTTCCGGACCCAATCGAACGTAGTGGCTCGTCTGGATTCGACAGCTGGATCTGATTGTCAAAGGTTGCGACTAGTTACAAGAGGCGTAATCTAAGATCAACGCATATTTTGAATGTATTTTTATAACAAAGTGATATAGATCACTGTACTGAATAGTTTGGTTGTGGCTGCTTTCAAATTGTACCCGTTCAATGAAAACGCGAAATCAACCGAGAAACCTTGGTCAACTTACAATCTCGAATTAGAGTTAATCGACTTCTGAACAACTTAACCCTCATTAAAAAGTTTTTTAGCAACTTTATACTGATGAAAACTATAGTCTTGGGAAAAAGGGATATTGGTAGTTCCTAGACGTCTGCAGGCCCTTCCACGTGAGCATTAACCAACTGCTGGGTTCTGAATACAATCTCATTTAACACAGCTTATTAAAACGTGAAAGTTAAGTGTACATTCACGCCTCAATTTTTCTCTCTTTTTCTTCTCAGTTGAGCTTTGCAGTTGTATGCCACGTGAACAAAAAGGTTATCGCATTTTTGCCATGCGAGTACAATGCAAATAAATCCCTCCTTTCAGTTATACTGTAGCAGTGGAGTTAAAGAGTAATAGGATTGGAGATATTTCAACGCGTGATTTGGAGCCTTGAATTCAGGAATTGAAACAACTAAGGGGTTATTTTGAATCTAAAGTTTTAGCTCCATTTTTGCCGTTAAAAAAGAACTCTTTGAAAATTGCTCTGCAGTCATTTATTATGGTCCGATTTCAAGAGCCTTGGAGCTGTAAAAAATATGGAAATGAAAGTTTTTCTAGCACTGAGAGATAATGGAATAAAAACATTATTTTAAGTACCGAAAAACTCAACGCTGGCGGTTCCCTTTGTGGGCAAAAGAATCGTTGGAACTGAGGACCGCGCCGCGCCGCTACTTCAAAGTGTTATTTGAAATTCCCGCCTTCCACTTCTAAAGCAAAACATAAGAAGAAAGGAACAAAATAAACCTACGATTGTTTTTTTATGTATTTGAACCAGTCCCCAAAGCCGACAAAACGGGAGTACATCGAAGTACTGGTACATTTTCAAAAAACTAGAAATAAATAAGGCATATCAAATTCAAAAAATCGTCGGTATGTGATTTCGAGATCTGTGAGATTATCAGAGAAGGATTAGTTCATGATTGTACAAGTAATCGTTTCTCGCGTGTCAGCTGATAATCGTTACCGCCGCTTCAAACACGGCCATAGTGGAAACACGTTTTGAAGAACGGGGGCGCGGTATCAATATACCGCAACCGTGGTTTGCCTGGAAGCTCGTGTCAAACAAAAGAGCTACTATACTTAAGTTTTTGTTAAAAAGTTACAGTATTGAAAGTGTGAAACCTTCAGGCATGAAATGTTTTAAAGCACACCATTTCAATAAGAGTCATTGAATCAGATTTGAAGTGACTTCAGTGAAGTGTATGGTATTTCTCGCTTTTTTTTTTTGTTAACTTAGGGTTTAGTTCCTAGGTATTACATTGAAAAAAAGTTTGATTGTCCTTTGAGTATGAAGTCTAAACTAATAACTTGAGGCAATCAGCCGTGTCACGCTTCTAGGAAACATGTTAAAGTAATTTAGAAACAGCTGCGATCAAATACTTGAAATGTTTTTTAATGTGCACGTGTCGAGGGGCGGCTCATATCAAGTACGTACTAAAGAGCGAAGACAACTTTTATCCTTTCGCCATTAAAACGAGTAAGCGTGCCGCCAAAGAGAACAGCCGTTTGGCTTTGTTTTAAGCTAGGAAAGCGCAACTCCTTTATAACGGCATTCAATTATCGGCTATCGCCTTTAAAGTACATTTGAAATAGTTCTCTGTTGTGGCGGTACGCGCCATTTTGCCGAGCGGGAACTGACCGCCAATTAACGAAATTCAATACAAGGAAGCTTCTGATTGGGTTTCGGTGTCGGCATGGATAAACCGAACGTTCTCATTGGCTGAGAGAGTACTAAGTCTTTCTTTTCATATGAAGCGCGCAAAGATACATAAGAGGAAAATGGCTGCCGTAATTCTTTACCGAGTTATTTCGAACTCCACAAGCTTACGTTAGATCACAAACTCGAGATTCCAAAGTGTTGATAGTCAGTAGCGTGATTTGATTGTCTGTTCGAATTGTCATGGCGAAAACCAGTTGTTCGAGAACGAAAAACCTGGCTTCGAAAATCATTGGATCGCAAGTCTCCGGGAGAGGCCTCAGAACCAACATGGTAGGTTTTGCTTTGCAAGCGTTTTTGTGCCATTTTTGTTGGTTTTCAGTTTGTAGATTGTGTCAATCTTGACATCTGGGTTTCTCTTTTTGTATTTTAGCTTCCTGAAGAGTTCGTTCAAGCAGTCGATCGCCGTATGAACTTCAAAGAGATTCCATTGCTTCTCGCGAAATTGGAACGTAACAGCAGCCCACAGAGATTCAACCTTGTGAAGTGCTCGCGATATTTAAAGGTAACTTTAGCCTATCTCAGTATTTTACCAGCGATCCATTGGAATTGCAACTGAAATGAAATCTACTGCGTATACGCTTGTGTCTTAATACCTAAAGAGGTTGTCTGTTTCATGTTGGCTTTAGACTTAAGTCGATTTCGGTACAAAGCGACCGTGGAATATTTCCTAAGGTCATTGTTTTATGAAGAATAGCACTGACATGCTCACTCGATTGCCAAAGCTTTGCATTTTTGTTCGTAAGATGTTTGTTCTTTCACTGATGATATTCTTTCTTTTGATCGCAGGAGCTTTCAAGTTCATTGTCCAACAACGTGAATATTTTATTCCCTGAAAACGAATTTCCTCTGATCGCCAAGGAAAGGCTTCGAATCGGCCAAGTAATCAATTTATTCGGCGGAGTCGAGGTAAGCTTTGTTTAAATTCATTCTAATCCCAAATAACACTTGTTTTCAGTAGACATCATGGGGGCTCATGTGGAGAGTTTTCAGTTATTTACTTTTTGGTGTGTCCTTTGACACTCCGAGTTTCCGTAAAATTTCAACACCATTCCAATTTGTTTGTTATGTCAGCTCGAAGGTGCAAAAAGTCAGATTAAGGGCCTCATCTAGTTAATTGTTATGTTCTTGTATTGGAAAAACAGCCAGATTTTCCTATCGTATCGTATCGTATCGTAGAGATTTTTAAAAAGTTGTTGCATTGGAGAATTAAAAAATTCACAGATCCTTGGAGTAAGTTTTTTGTTGTTTGCTGTTTGTTAAAATTTCCGTAAGTAGGTCATGCTGTCTTGACCTTACTTCCGGTTTGGACCAATTACAAAATGTGTGAGAAATTGAACTGATAGTGATACAATTAATACACTGTAAATGCTCTAAATGGTTAAATACACATTACACATTATATCTTAATAATTATGACATTTGCTTGAGTTCAACATGCACAGTGATGTTCATGGATCAAAATTTTAAGGCTACAGTACTATGTTTTGCAACTATGACTTGTACATTGTTTTCTGATACCTTTTTCTTTCTGGCAGCTTGTGTTACAAATCCTCTTTTTTCCTACCACCCATGGTTTCAAGTCTCTCAGAATAAGACCTACAAGTAAGTGTAGCAACAGGATTATTTGGAAACACGTTTCTTCTACTTGAGTAATATTTTGCCACATTTGACGTCTAGCCTCAGCCATTTGATTTATCCACATGAAGCCAGTTAAATTTATGACCATAAACATGTAGAACTTATTTGATGGTGAAATTCCATGGTATTTTCTTTGATAATTGCTATTCCTGATAATTGCCCTTCCCCTCTTTTAAGGACAGTGCCTCCTAATACAGAGGTATTTTTGCAACGGTTTTGACTATGGGGAAAAAGCAGATCGTAGCCAGATTAAAATCTGTTGGAATCTAAAAAGAAAAATGTTGGTAACCACGCATTTAAGCTCAATTATCTCTGAAAAATGCATAGTTACTCCCAATTTTCTTTTTGGATTCTGATAGCCCTTGCTAACATCTGCGTTTTCCTCATAGTCATAAACCGTGTAGTAGGCAAATTTCTTAAGAAACTTGAATATCTTGGACCAGACTGGAGATGCACAGAATGTATGTGCAGTAACAAAAGGAGGCATCGTCCTTAAGGAGACTTTGTAGAATAATATCTGGAGCAGTATTAAGAGTATTCCCCTTTTTAAGTATAATATTTTTCTCCTGGAATGCTGTATAGTAGAAGGATAGGTTAATTTGTAATTTGTTGTTATTTATTTTACAGGATTGCAACAGGATCATTTGTGGTCCTTATGTCTTGATTTTATTCACAATATCTGTCTTGTGGTAAGCCTTAACTTTTTTTCCATGTGTACCTATTCAACATTAAATTTCTCCTAGAATATTAAAAAAAAATAGTCAGAGTAAAGGCAGCTATTTCCAAAGGAATATTGAAGTTTTGGGTTCCTAACTGTACTCTTAATCTTGGAATTAAAATACAATGAAAAGTTATTTCACATAATGCAGAAACAAATAAACCCTGTTAGTTGAATTAAAATTTTAAGAATAATTGGGCAAAAGCAATATTTTCCCAAAAGTTTGAACTCCCTGAAACTTTTTTCATTGATTTGTTTCCTCTTTCCTGGACAGGTCGATGGAGTAGCTATTAATTTAGCCAAGAGGACTGATTTGATTAGTCATCTGTTCACCCTTCTCGAGCAAAGAAAAACCTTCACGTAAGTCTAAATCTGGTTTTACCTAGTGATGTAATGTTTGGCATCCCATGTGATACCGTGGTTTTCATCTAAGCGTGGACACATGACGGAAAAACATGTTCTAATTGGGTGCAAACGTGACATGTTTAACCGCCAAACTTTGAAGTTTGAAGGCTGTTAGAGCATGTTTCGCTAACATGGCAGGTGTCAAAAAAACGAAGAAGACCTGGAAAATGTAGATTTTAGATTTTTTTTCTTCGAGATTCGGGAATATTAAGCGGCACATAAGAAAACAGTTGACCTTGTCGAATATTTATACAAATTTTGGCATTGAAACCCGATCACGCACGTAGGAATGCAAGTTTAACGGCCGTCAAACTTCGAATGTTTGGCGGCCAAACATGCCACGTTTGATATCCAGCGAAAACGTGTTTTTTCTTCACGTGTCCATGCTTAGATGAAAACGACGGTATTTCTAGCACTTTTCCTCATAATTTGAATTAGTTGGTTTGATTTGTATCTTTGGGGTTTATATCTTAAGTAAATCACTGTATTTTTATGCACTTAGTGTTGCACTGGTAGTGCTGGAGGATCTGTTTGGCTCAAGGAAGGAACTTCTTGACCTTGACAGTATTGGTAAGTTATAACCTTCATTTTGCATTTCAGTGTAGGAAAGAACTTCCCATACATGTAGACTAAAGCAGTCACATTGAGGTATGTTATCCACAGGAAGACCACCTTGTAATAAAAGCAAAATAAATAGCCTCACAGGATACTACTCAGTAGCTTTCATTTCACTGGTTATGGTCTAATAATTTTTGTTAACAGACTCAAATGTTAGAACTGGTTACATGGATTGTGTTATGAAAGGACAAGTGTTACCAATTTTAGATTTATTTCTAATGTTATGGTTCTTTTTTTTCAGTAAATATGAGAAAATTGATGAGCATTCTGGATCAGCAGCAGCTAGCAAACCTCTGCCGAGTTTTGTCGTTTTCCCTTGCAGATTTAGAATCTGTTGAGGAAAGAAGCACTCGTAAGTCTCAACATTAAAGATTTTTAACCCATGTTGTGCAAAGAGTTTCATGCATGCACTAGTTCACAATAAAACAGCAACAACAACAAACTCTGTTATTTTTGCAAAATGTCAAAAAAAGTAGCTGGATGGAATCTACCAGTTGCTTAAATATGCAGACCTTATAACTGGTTATGCAGTTGCCTGTCTCTAGGTCTTGTGGTAGAATATTATTGTGATTTAACCTTTGCAGGGTCATCAGTTGTACTTAAAATTAAAACTGAATAACTTATTCATCACAAAAAAATTATTTTCACCAGTGCTTGCCCAAGATGAAGTTGACAAAAAAGGACTGTCGCAGAAGGACGTCGCAGATATCAACCAAGGTAATTAATTTTAGTTACATTGTATCAAAAAGCAGTTGTACTGCACTGAGAGGCAGAAAATTTTAAGTATAACTTAGCTATTACCAGATGTGTTGTTTAGCATGCGAGTACTTAACATTTTCCTCAATGTGAAGCTGCCTTTGATATTTTGAAATACTCAGTTTTCTTTCTGTTGCCTTTGTAGCTACTCTCATTGGCTTGAAAGAGTTTCTTCCAAGAATTGTTAGACTGGCCTGTGAACCACTAGGTAAGTTAAAAAACCTTTTTCTCTAAAGTTACACATACCTTCTAACATAACAGCATCATTGAACAAAGCTTTGAGGAGTTTTGAATGGAAAGGCAGTACAATTGCAGTACAACAAGAAGAATAGAACAAAAAAATTTTCTGTTTGTTTGAATGGTCACATTTTAAGATTTTTTCCACAAAATCGTACTTAGTACTAGTGATAAAGATGGAAAGTAATCACATGTACATGTATATACCTGAACTGCTACATGTCAACAATAAGTTACAACCAATGTTCAGTAATAGTTAAAAGTTTTCTCTTTCTTTCTTCTAGTGGAGAGAAGTGCATCGCCAGCTAACTTGTTATTTGGGCATGCACAAGGAGGATTCCTTGACATGGTTGACTTCCACACTTTCTTACAAGATGTGTTGGAAACTGGAGGCCTTGATATGGGTATGTCGTAGTTTGATAGTTATTGATTTTATTGATTGATTGATTTGTCTATTTTATTTAATTATTTTTCAAATTGATGTGTTATCTACAAGAGCAAATTTAATTTAATTTTGACAAGAGTGGAAGGTTAATGTTACAAGGAAGGGTTACAAGAATCAATGTTACTAGTGGAACATGTTGACAGAATTTTAATGTAGTTTTTTTTTACTCTCTTTCTCTTTAAGATCCAGAGGAAAGAGAGGCAGTGCCTATGTTACAGTCAAGATTTAGTCGCATTCACGAGGTATGTACAAATTCTCTTTCAATTGGTAATTAAAAAACATTGTTTTGAAAACTACTACATAACTGGAAGCTAAGAGGCTTGTGGGTAATCGCAGAGTACTATCAATTTTCTAAATGTTTTTGTTTTTATTTTCAGCTCATGCATAAAGTTGAGGTGTTCTATGTCCTCTGTTTGTTTCTGACTGGGAAGCACAAGTTAATTGTAAGTTCAGTGGATTTGTGATTAAAATAGAAGCAAATAAATGTATGATGATCTCTTTGGGAAGAAATGATTGATAGAGATTTATTTTAAAGCAAATGCACACAAGTGATTTTTTAGTTCACCTTAAATATTCCTCACAAGACCACCCATTTTTGCACTACCAAATTATCAGAATCAGCTTTAAAAATTGTAACAGAAGTTAACTGTTTCAAGAGTGGAATGAAGATGGTCAAGTAAAATTTTAAACATTGTGTTATTAAATAACTTGCTGATTTTCTGGCTTTGTTGATTTTTTAGGTCCAGAAAAAGCTGTCTGAGTTAAAGCTGATTCCTGGAATGTGCACTTTGTTTGACAAAATGTCATGGCTGAAAGAACCTGAAAGAATGTAAGGTTCATGCACAAGAAAAAAATTATTTGTAAAAAATATATAATTATACATTATCTGGTGACTGAATGCTCTTAATTTTATTTTTTGACCACAAATGCTTTTGCATTGTTTTAAGTTTTTTTCAATGTGATGTCTATTCTATGCAATGGTTGCTGATGCTCAGTAAGTTGATCCTTCACTTGGATCCTAGTGTCATTATCAAGTGTCTGCCTTTTTAATTTTTTTTTAGAATTCTGCTTTTTCTTTCAGTAGGGATATATATCCTTTTTCTTTGAGTAATGAGTATTATAAACATTTTGTTTTTTTTTTTGGCAGGAGCCACGATCTGATGGACCTAGGAGAAATCGGAGATCATGAATGCACACCACAGACTGCACTGAAGATCCAGTTTCTACGTCTAGTTCACAGTTTTTGTGACCGGCACGAGTATGTTTCCACCTAGCTTGCATTAACTTACCACACCGACATGGAGGATTCATTGTCATTTTTGTTGAATTTTGATGTCTCAATTCACCGTTAACCAATAGATGATCTTCGTTTTTGTAGGAACAAGCATCTTCTCCTGACTCCCAGAGAAGTTGATGAACTGGAACAGTTGTATGGTGAGTGGAGCTGCAGCCTCTTCATGCATAAGTGTAGAAACAGATACATTTGTTGTGCATTAAGTTTGTGTGAGTTTTAAGTAAACAGCTGTTCCAGAAAATATCCACCCTTCCCCCAAATACCTACAAAGGGTTTTCAGTTTGACACCCCCTTCCCTCATAAATTTCAGTCTAGCTTGGTACTTTTGGTACTTTCCCGAAAAATATTTCGATTTTCAGACGCCCTTCCCCTCGATATTCTGAATGATTTCGGAGTAGGTATGGATATTTTCTGGAACTGCAAAATACTGCAGGGAAATAGCAGATACATCGGTGAAAAAGAAGTATTTGCAAGCCATGCATTATGGTCATAATTTTCCAATATTCATTGTTGTTTTCCATCATTTTTCAGTTCAAAATGACCTTGAGGTTCCTGAAAGTTTGTCCAACACCAACAGGAAACTTTGTTGTACTGGAGAAAAAGGACTGCTAACAAAAATTCTAGAGACTCTCATTGAGTGCCCCACAACTGCACCTTTAAGGTAATTTTGACATTGTAAAATGGTTTTCTTTATATGCTGATACAAAATCATCAACAGATGATTGTAGTCGCTGTGGACACTTCTTCAGGTTCAACTGACCTTTTATTGTTATTTTTTATCTGTTTACAGGTTTTGGCTTTCAAGGGCGATCGAAGGATTTCTTCGTGGTAGAGCGTCTGTGGGAGACCAGCTTTTTCTTATCAAGAGGGGTCTCCTTGAGGTATGTTCACTCCTAACTTGCACTTACTGGCTGTGTGGGTGCCTGTGGCTCTAGGGTATTTTGTCTTTCATTTTAATTGTTGTGAAGTAATTAGTTACTAAGCCTTAATATTTCTTGTCTTGTAGCACCTTGTTGACCACATCACAAGTGACGAACTCAAACCAAAGGAGATCCTACAAAGTAGCTTTGATCTGCTTGGGGAGCTCATGAAGTTCAATCCATTTGCCTTCAAGAGATTTGACCAGGTCATCAGTGATAAACAGGTAGGTGGCATGGTGGCACGGTAGTTGAATCCATGCGATATAAATTATTATTATTATTGTGTAATTTTTTTATTATTGTAATAGAAACAATTTTTATTACAATTGTTATTATTATTATTATTATTATTAGTATATCTCAGGCTTTCATGGAAATTTTTCTTTTGATGCTAAGGACTAGCAAGCTTGAAATTCATCATGATTATATTTAATTTATAACTTGAAATTTATGGCTACAATTTTTATTTACAACTTGATTTTACATAGCTGTTGTTTTTGTTACAGTTTGAGAAATTTGTCTCCATTCTGACCTCAAATGTGGTGGATTCGAACATGCTGATTCGCTGCCTGGTGTTATCTCAAGAACATTTCATGACAGATCGACTGTTGAGTGGTAAGTCCATTATTAATATGTTGTTGTTTAGAAATGTGTGACCAAAAGGGAGTACAAAAAAGTAGTATCTGAGCCATTCTATTACTTAAATTTGGACTCTTCTAAGCTGTCTCTTTGTTGTTTAATTTCTAAAATTGAACGCACATGTACAACTGTCAATTACTCAGAAGCTTAAAGATTGCCAGATTACATTTGAGGCGGAAACCAGATCTCTATCAAATTTAAGATTCCAAGGCGCTTGACCCCAATGTTGTGATTATATTAAATTAATTTCCTCTGTGCATTTATTTGTAAATTGTGTTTGGACCATATACTTTGATACTTGCCACCATCTAAACATTACTACCTAGTTAATGAAGTCTTTCAGTCAGAAAGAAGTCTCTACTATTTACATACTGCCATTGTGCTAAGGTAAAATGTGTTTTTCTCTCTCTTTTTGGACAGCATTTCCTACCGGTTCTTCCAAGCTTGGCACTCTTATTAACAACTGGGACCAGATGATCTTTCTTCTTTACAAACTGATCAACTCCATTACTGTTGGAACTCTCACACAAGTAAGTACAGTGCAGCTTGTTAACTGTAAGACAATGAAGTACCCAAGTTACTGAAAAATTAACAATACTCTCAGTATTATTCAAAAGTTAGAACCCCCTTGTATAGCACAAAAAGGAGCATCAGATAAAAGTTCCGCCCAGTAACTTTCATTTGAGTAGTCACACTTGAGAATTTTATCCACAGATTCAAAATAAGAACCACCTTGTACTGCATACTGAACTGGCTAGCTTTCATTTGAATGGCTTCATTCTATGTGTTGCAAATTCAGTTTATTGCCAGCCACCACAAGCATTATAGAACTTATTATAAGGATATTTTCTTGGTTATAAGGTTTCATTCTGATTATTTATTTACCTTTCATCTTCTAGGAGAATGTGAGCTGTCTGAATACCACTCTTGTTTTTCTGATGTTTGCGCACAGACATGGACGACTGCCTGCTTACCTCATGGTAAGAAATATAACTACTTTATACCGACTTTACTTTACTAGAAAAAAGGAAATCAGAGAAATCATGTTCCAAACTATTGACAAAACAAGCAAACAAGTTACAACACCACATGCTTGAACTGGAAAGTTCTTCTCAAAAGCTTTCATTTGAGTGGTTACACTTTAGGATTTTATTGACAGACTCAAAAGTTAGAACCACCTTGTACAGCATAATAAACAGCACCACAGGAAAGTCTGCTCAGTAGCTTTCACTTGAATGGTTACACTTGAGGATTTTGTTGACAGACTCAAAAGTTAGAACCACCTTGTACAGCATAATAAACAGCACCACAGGAAAGTCTGCTCAGTAGCTTTCACTTGAATGGTTACACTTGAGGATTTTGTTGACAGACTCAAAAGTTAGAACCACCTTGTACAGCATAATAAACAGCACCACAGGAAAGTCTGCTCAGTAGCTTTCATTTGAATGGTTACACTTGAGGATTTTATCGACAGACTCAAGTGAGAACCACTTTGTACAGCTTAATACTTAACACCACCACGGGAAAGTACTGCTCACTAGCTCTCATTTGAATGCTCACAAGTTAGAATTTCACCCTCAGTCTCCACTCAAAACTTAGAACTGCCTTGTAAATCGCAGTAGACAGTACCATCACAGGACTAGCTGTTTGGCACTGGCATTAAAATGTTCTAGTGTTGCTTGTAGGTTCTGAATAACTAATGCATTGTTTTTCTCTTAGGCATTTGTCAGAGAAGAGAATATTCAGAAGAATCCAGGATTTATCATGACAAATTTGAGGTAAGCTTCAAATGCTACTGGTACTACATGATTTAGTGTTGAAGAATTGCTTAAATCACACGCCATAATTACCAGATTTATGGAGAAAGTAGATATTTAATCATTTTTGTCCACTTATCAACCAATATCCGTTTGTGTTCTTAGACTTTTGCTGGAATTCTGGAAGACACACTACTTGAGAAGAGGAAAGGACTGTTCTGCTCTTGAACAGGTGAGATGCAAATGAAACACTTTTTCAGGGTAGTTCAAAATTAAATTGTTTTCGTCATGGTACGTTTTAACAGTGAATAAAAAAAAGAATGATTGCATGGTTGAATCCTGCATGTTTTTTAAGTTTTGCTTGAAATGTAGACGGAATTGTCTGTGCTGTAAGTTTCCTTACTGATTTGTCACCTGACAGATGAACATAACACTGTTGATATGTGTTGTTCTAAAGGGGTACTTAGTTTTAAGCTACTTTGCTTCAATGGTTAATCATATGTACTAAAATTTGAGAAAATTGGAGACAAAATTCCTCATTGATGATTCTCTTTACTCCTATCGCCAATCTGCTAGACGTTAAATGTACCATTTAAGGAGAACTGAGATTTTGGTCACTTAAAATAATGAAGTCTAATTTGCTTTTCTTGTTCTTTATGACAGAGTTCCTGTATCAGCTTTGATCACTGGAAGCAGGTGGTAGACATACTCCTGTCAGATCCATCATCAAACACATCAGTTCTCCACTACTTGCCGTCATCTTATTCAAGAGGCTCTTAAACGGACAGCTGTCAATCTTAAGAACTCTCAGTTACGTATGGGTGGATGTCAAGCTGGTCTTGATAATGTAACTTAGTGCCAACTTGGATGTGTTAGGGTAAATGTATGATTTTGTAATCTCAAAAGAACTAAGAACACATTTTAATATAACGACCAGAAATGGTTTTTGTAGGTGCTTGTAAACATCTTTGAAGAACAGATGAATATATTTACATAACTGATTAGTATTATCACAATATATAGGCAAAAAATAATTGTAGTCATTTCTTTAGGTAAATTATTCTGGTTAGTGGAAAGGTCTGAACGTAGAAAAACAATCGAGGTTTTTAAATATCCTTAGCAAGAATTTTTATCACATTCCTTAGGTCTTTGTAAAAAATTAAGGACTATTAAAAGGAGTTATTATACAGTCACATGTTGTTTACTGACAGTAAACAACAGTTGTAGAAAAATTTATACAAAATCCTTAGGGCAAGTTAAGTTTCAGTATTTCAGTGTTTTTAACACAGATCCAATGATTTGATGGTAGTTTGTCGGTGTGTTTATGTTTTAACGTCGTTTCAACAGTGTAAGACACATTTGCTGCAATTTAACAGCTGTGTTTTCGTGGACATTTAGGTATACAAATAAACAACAACAACAATTTTAGGCAACTTATTCGGCGGAGCCAAAATATTAGACGCATTTTAGATTTTCCTCGGTTTGGTATGTAAACGAGTGCAGGGAGGTGTTTTATGATCTCCGTCTTTCCAAACTCCATAAGGTGTTGATTGTTTCAAATCTACTAGCTAGGATAAAATTCTTACTATTTATTGCTATGTTAAGTGCAATGTATTATAACAATAATGATAATCTTGTAAAATATTAAATTATTTTTATGAATTATTTTTGGTATGGACATGTATATTAAGCAAGTTTAGGCAAGTGCAGTTGTAATAAACGCATAATGGCCGATGCAACGAGTTGTTGTAGTTAATTGTCTTCTTGATTGCTTTGGGACAAATTGACTTGGGTTTTTAGATTTAGACAACATAAGAGCTCTGTTGAAGCCCCTTGGTGACAACCTGCCTTTTGGAAACCCCACCTTTTTAAATTTCCTCCCCCCTTTTTATTTTATTTCTCACGCTCCTTGTTTTGGGGTTTTGTTGATCTTTCTTTCTCCTGGAAAAGGTGCCACCCAACCAATAAGGGAAGTAAAACAACAACGACAACAACAAAGCAAAAAACAAACAAACGACAACAAAACCAAAGCAGCAATCGGTGGACAGGAGAAATTTCGCTTCGCCTTTTGTGGGAAAAGTTCTTAGCTTCTTTTTGTGTTACTCTGGCAATGTTGATCCCATCTTTCTGATTTAGGCGTGTATTCTAAGATCGTCTCCCACTGGATTACCTCCTCATCAAAAACACATAATGTGGTTAAACAAATCCGATGGCGTCACAAGACAGTGCTTCTGTTTATGCCATAGAGCCCGCTTAAATCCACGCGTAGGATTTTCGACCTGCAGGCCCCATAAAACAGAGGCTTATTAGAGAGATTGGGCATAATAGGGAAGGGAGCTTCGTTCGTGAAACCTTTAGGTTTGATAGAACACCTCATTTACATGTTTATCTACCGAACGGAGGGCACCTGCCGGAAGTGACCTCTTTCCCAAAATACCCAAAATGGAGTTGTTGTTTTTTAGCCAATGACGTCACGTTAGTGACGTCATATGGCTACTGTCAGAGCCTAAAAATCAACGATATACGTGAGACGTCTGTCTTACGATTTGTGAGGCTAGGGGGATATTCTGTGAGACGATGGGTAGGGGTGTGCACCAGGAGACTGAAACTCTTACCTTATCAGCGGTACAAACCCTTACAGCTTATACTATAGGAGTACGTCCCCCGGGCTTTGAAGTGTTTTGCATTCGCAAGTGTGGATGTACTTCGAATGCCTGTTTTGTGTATGTGAGGTCTGGCATGATTTTGTTCGCGTTGTAGTCCTGTGTTTACTTAACTGAAGTACAAATTTCCACAGCAGCAAATACAAGAGGGACTTGCCAATTTGAGATGTTGTATGAACAGAACGTGGAAATAAATTAACGTTACTTCGATCCCTAATTAACAGTGAAAGAGACAGTATTTAAAGCCCAAGTTAATAACGATAGTGAAAAGACTAGAGTAAAACAGCATAAAATTTTTCGGGATTATCTCTCGGTAACAGCGAATCTAAAATTTGCAGTGTCATTTTTGAGTGCGTGTTATAAAACATGAACCCATTTAAAACTAAATCGGAAATTGCGCGGCTTGTTGCTAGCTATTCGTAAAACTGAAAAACTTGAATGAAACTAGTATTAAAATCCAAGTCACAGTGGTGATCAAGGAATTAGAGGATGGATGTAGTAAAATCTTTACAAGATACTAAACGTTATTTCGGTGTTATTCATAGCTCAAAGTGTAAAGCGCTATGTTGAGCAAATTTACATAGTTGACAGCTGTAATTTCAGTCGTAGGAATGTAACGCAACACTTAAAACATCTCGAACCGACCGAAACAGTACCGAAAGATTAACAACAACAGATATGTGACAAAGCATTCTAATAGAGACCTGTTGGATCTACTGGAAAGCGAGCTGAATTTGAACATTTTCGTACTGTTCGAAGGCAAAGCAAACGAAATTTATTCGGCTGTAGGTTGAGACTCAAAATAAACACGTGCGCTAAAAATAACTTTGTGCCGTGGGAAAGTTACAAATGTAAACATACTTTGGTCGATTTGTGAAGCAAAAAGACGAAAATTATTATAGCCGACTTGATTACAAAGCAAGCAACTTCAATCAACAGGGGAAATAAATATAGTTGCAAAACTATTTCAGTCGTGTTTATAAACGCTAGTTCAAACCGATTTCGAACGAAAATATTGTGGATACAAGAAACGCCGTTTGATGGCAGACTCCTGTTTTGACAATACAATGTACTAAGAACGTAAGTGGTTGACTGAAACGTCTGAAACCTTACAAATTAAACAAAGTAAAGTGAGTCGCGTGTCACGCAAATCACGCAGAGCGTCAAAACGGCACCCCTTAGAAAGTTGACCGTTTATGCCACTGAAAAGTATTGGATATTCGTCGGTAGAAGTAAGAAATTAAAAGGTTCAACTGCAACTTGCATTTATTTCTGAAGTAAAATTGTTAACTTTCCACTGATCTTTGCCTAAATTATGTATGCAATATTTTCGACGGTGAGTTTAAGTTTAAGTTTACTAGTTTTTGTCTCTGTTCTTTGAAGAACCGTGAAATAAAGAGCTTTCGTCGGTTTCTTTACTCCGCGTAGTCACGCTGCTCAATCATTACCAGGTTTTATAGTGGATAACCACAAGATCTTTTTTGGTTGTGGTGGTGGAGGGGGGGGGGGGGGTGGGGCTGAGGGGTTAGGGAGGACTTACCGGAGATATAAAGTCCCATAGGTTGTCAGGATAAATTTCACCATATTGTGAAACAAGAAAGCCCATTGGGCATTTTAACCGGCCATTCTGACCCTCCCCACCCCTAGGTTTCACAAATGTTAGCGCGATCCTCTCTTTTTACGAACCGGCGTGACGAAAAGTGTGATTGTGTGACACAATATTTTGACTATAGCGGTACTGGATGACGTAATGTTTAAACTCTGATGACTCAGCTTATCTTTCTTATCGCTTTATTTGTGCTGAAAAACGCAAATTCACTCAAACGTTGAATGTCGATATGAATTCGTGCACAACTGAGAATGCTCACACAGGGACGACGAAGTATTTACTGTTGTGCCTAGACCTTAAATACAAACAATGAACATAGCAGTAGAATCAAAATATAACACTTGATAAACACGAGCTCGAGCAGATCCTCAGAGTATGGGGCACATCAAGGCATATCTCATGACGTGATGTTTAAATCCGGTTTGCTAACCCGGTAATCCCCTTGCAAAAGTAAACAAGCGAGCGGGGACGAAAGTCGCCCACGTCTTTGGAAGCTAACGCGCCTGTCGAGCCGCAATCGATTTCGCGCTCACTCGCCTGTTTTTCTTTTCCTTCACTATCTCTGAACGGAAAGTGAGACTGCTCGTAGCCTTTAGCGAACACCACACGCAAACCACACAAATCCGTCGATAATATTCAGATATTTTCGTTCTTTCAATGCAAAAAGGCTCCTAACATCTGCCTTATTAATTAATCTTCTTATTAATGACGATTCCTTCGTATCAACTTCTCGCCTCAAAAAAACACTCATCTCTCTCCGTTCACAAGAACTATCATGTACTGATGGTGCAATCAACTAATATTGCATCATCATACTAGTACCAATTCCTTCTCTTCCTAGCCCACGCCGGCAAAACGCAACTGTCCTTTTTGTCCGCTGCGAAATACAAGTTAGCCAATCAGAAACCTTACAATCCACTTCGCAAACCACCCCCCCCCCCATAAAACGCCGAGGGAAACCGCCTCTCACGCAGCACAATATTACGCCGCTCCTATACAAAACGCAACTTTCAAAGCAAATCACATTCACAGAAGCGTGATATGCTCCTGACATTCACAAATCCTTCTGACTCCCACATTTTTACATCCCTCAAAATGTCAATCCCAATAAAAAAACTCCTGCGCTAAAAATATTTTCACCATAACCACTAACTAGATCAGACAACACAGCCAATTTCGCATTCAATCCTATTAGCTCCTTTACTCAATTGCGCATGCATTATACAAGACAAATACAAAACAACCCTTCGCCGTTCATATCTTAAATACTGTAAATTAAAAGACAAAAACATAGGAAGGTAACATTCAGAAGACTAATATGCGCATGCGTCTTTTATAAGACAGTGCCGCTCTTGAGTACCCGTACCACAAGCTTTACAGCACTTTCTTCGTATGTTAAGCCAACTTGCTTTCAGGAAAAACCGTATCCATTTCATAAACCGGCGGTCGCCATCATGGCGACGGCCGGTTAAAAAAACGTCATTGGCTCTGCGCGCATTGCGTGCCTATGTTTTATGAACGTGGTACTCCTTGCTTGACAAAGGTTTCTTCGTTCAAACTCTGAGAGGTGTTTGCAATTGAAAGGTTAAGGTTTGTTGATAAACAATACGTCAGCAGAAATCCGCTCGTAGTTGGAACCTCTCATGAGCGATTTCCTCTCGTCAGCGACCGCAACCACTTTTTGGGCTGACAGTTTAAATTAACATTTAAATTAATTTTGAAATTAACCTCCAGCTAGCAAATTCCTTGAAACATGCTTCGATCTCACTGATGTACGTAATTTGGATAATGGGATGCCAGGATGTGGTTAGGTAATTCAGAAAGCAAACTGTTTTCTCCGGTGCTACTGAAGAGGGGTTGGGTTGTAGGACAGTCTTTTTATTTAATTCTTCTTTTCGTTTTGACAGTTTTCAGTTTTACAAAGGAAAATGGTGTAGGAGAATGAAAAAGGTGGGCAGAAGTCAAAGAGATCAACTAAAACCTTTTTTTGTTCCAGACATCCTGCCTTTTACTCAATATCAGCAAGCTTGTTACAGCTACAAAACATACCGTTTTAACTGTTTTATCCCAGTGATCTGAAAACTACTTTTAAAAAGCAACTTATGAGGATTCTTTTAAGCGTTTGAATGCAGTAATAATAATAATAATAATAATAATAATAAAAACAATCTTTAAAGAGGAAGCGCCCGTCACGTAAATACGTGGTTTTCAGGGAGGTCCTCCATAAAAATAAAAAGTATTAAAATCTAAAATAAGAAATACAAATGTCACAGATCTAAAATATAAAATATACAGTGATTAAAACTACTAAAACTACCTACTGTCCTAAAAAACTAATTACAAATAATTATAAATAATAATAATAATAATAAACTTTATTAACGTGTCTTAAAATATCTAGCTTACACTAAAGTAAGCTAATTGGGGACACCTATCTATACCTATCTAAAGTAGTAAAAATATATAAAATATTACAATATATACAATATAAAATATAAAATATAATATCACATCAACCTATAGTGATAAAACCCCCAAATGTTCAGAAAATCAAAAGTCGCTAATTACTACATAGAGGACAGTTGTGACATCCTTCCTCCAGTAACGCTTCGAGATTCTTTTTTCTAATAGTGTTCTTAAAACTATTTAACGAAATAGAATTTCTAATTTCTTTATCCAATTTGGACCAGAGCATCGGACCAAGGTACTTTATGCTATGTTTACCATAAGAAACGGTGTTATACCTAGGTATCACAAAATCACTGTTTCTCAAATTATACCTACTGTTATTCTTTTGAAACAGATCCTGCACATAAGATGGGCAGAGTTCATTTTTTACTTTGTACATTAAGATGGCAATGTCCAATCTATTAACAATACGTCGTACATCTAAAAAATATTTAATTATCGTCTAAAAATGTTTATCCATCAAGAATCTTGTAAAGTTTTTCTTAAAAATTGTGCATGGCATTGGCTTTCTTAAAAATACTGGGAGAGACATCCAGTCATTTGTAAAACGGAAGTAGGACACTCTCTTTCCGCATTCCGTTTTAGGTTTAGGCAATCTAGGTAAGTAGCCATGTCTAGTGTTGTAGCCATGTGAACTTCTTAATGTCGATTTAAAACTTTCAAAATGTTGCGGAATGTCTCCTTTGATTGCATTTTCTACGGCGGTACATCGGTGAGAAAGACGTCTTCCAGCCAGTCTTGGTCTGAGGCCTAAGCCTGGGCCTTAGGAACTTCTTCTATGAAGATCCGGGACACTGACTGCCAACCTGTGTAGGCGTCACCAGGGCTGCCATGCTGACAGTTACCAACCCAGAATCCCACGCGCACCCTTCCTTTGTGGATGTTGTTACAGTGCCCTTCAATATGGCGGACGCGGTGAAGATCTTGAGTGTTGCCTTGCCACATATACACAACACCATCAATGGGCAGAGGAGCTGAACATTCAGCACCGTTGAAAGTAAAGTGCCAGCGCTTGCAACATCCCGTACACTTGTAGATCCTTAGGTTACCCGTCCAGTACACATGAAGAGCTGTGTCTGAGAAGTTCTTGGTGAACACACAGTCCTGACAATAACATAAAAAGGAATAGAAGTTCGAGAAAGCTAGAGCAATTGCCATCACTAAGTGTAAAGTCACTTCGGTTATCGTCTTCAGTCGCGGAGCTGGCATTTCTTGTTCTTTGAATTGTCAAGCATCTATCAAACTAAGGGTTACACGGACACACTGGATGAATTACTGACAGGGATAATCTCCTCAAAGCAATCTGTCCCTTACCTTGGCGCAAGTTGAAATGGAATAAGAGCTGATTGCATAGTTAAATGCAAGAATCGTTGTTACAAACCACTCACCTTGATCAAACCACTGTCTTTGCCATCATCCAAGTTTTTCCAGACGCATTCTTTCCAGTTCTTAAGAGGCTCTGACTGTAAATATCGAGAATCGGCGGACAAGCTCAGAAAATCGAAAATCCTGATAACTTGCCAGAAGAACACTTTTGGGGAGCTATCTTCGAAAATATTACTTAAACCTTCTGGATTTCTATTGTTTTTGGGGAATTCGGAAAAACAGTTTTGCTTAATTTATTGCGCAATAATCAGGCTTAAAATTAAGGAAATTGAAAGCGCTTGTTTTTAAACAATTTGCAACGCCAGAAAACAATTTTAATTTTAAATGATAGCAATACTCTTCTACTTTCTATCAATAGGACTTGCATGGAGTTTTGCTTCATTTCTGTGGTTTGGTGGTTCTTTGAAACAAAGCCATTTTGCGCACTTCGGAAAAAGGCAAAAATTGGTAAACTTCAGAGGCTTAAAATGGGTCTTGGTATGTCTAATATCGACTTGAAACAAACTCTGTGATAAAGTTTGACCCTACTTCTATTATGATATGAAATAAAAAATCTGGGCAATACATTGGCCGCTGTTTTATGCACGGCTAGTTCTCCAGCGAATACCGTACGCATCCCTGTGTTTGGGGCATAATGTCATGTGCAGCTGATATTCTACTGGGACGAAAATTGCGACAGGCAAGTCTAGAATTAGTTTCGTATACATATGACATCTTTCTCTTCGAGAGAAGAAAACTGCGAAATAATATGTTGTTGTGTACGGGACTCAATCGCTCTTTTCAAACGGCTACTAAGATTTTGGGCGACTTTTTGAAATGACACTATTTTGGCCAGGAAGCAAAAGTGCATCATCATTATTATGATTTATACGTATTTGTCAAAAATTGCGCTGTTCCTATCAATATTATTACACTTGGATAAATATGTTTAAAAAAACGCAAACCACGGACGTTCTGGCAGCGGGATCGGTATTTACGAGTTCTAAATGCTGCTGTATATCTAAGAGATATCAATACACAGTTTGTTTGGTTTTACTTTGCAAGATCGCTGAGAACTCTTTCACGGTTTTGGAGGAAAAGAGTTTCATTGAAGAATATTTTCACGTTTGCATGAACGTGCAGTGATCGGTTGCGTGACTGGATTATTTTGAGTCATACTTTTGTGTTCCTTACTTTACACAGCCCGGCTGAGCTCTCAATTTATACGCGTACGTCAACTTTAATGATTTGTATAAGAAACCGTTTGGATTTTCGAGAACATTGGTATTTTCCCCCCAAAAAACTGCGAATAACAAAGAAAGGCCATTGGTGCTGCAGAGTATAGACATCTGACAAAATATGATAACCCACTACACGCTAGTTTCACCAACAATTTTCCAAATTTGATCGTAGTTCTTCAGAAAGATAAATGAAGATATCAGCGAATGCATCATCTAGTAGAAAGACCATCCGAAAATAGTTACGGTAAACGATTTGTCATATTTTAAGGCGTCCTTCCATTACAGTTTTTTTTCTATTATCCAAATTATGCAAATTTTGGCAACACTGGTTCGCGAATTTTTGTTTTTGTCAGCGCGAGTCTGAATTGCCCAGATTTTTTATTTCATGTCATAATAGAAGTAGGGCCAAACTTTACCACAGTGTTCATTTCAATTCGATATTAGACATACCAAGACCCATTTTAAGCCTCTAAAGTTTACCAATTTTTGCCTTTTTCCGAAGTGCACAAAATAGCTTTGTTTCAAAGAACCACCAAACCATATAAATAAAGCAAAACTCCATGCAAGTCCTATTGATAGAAAGTAGAAGAGTATTGCTATCATTTAAAATTAAAATTGTTTTCTGGCGTTGCAAATTTTTTAAAAACAAGCGCTTTCAATTTGTTTAATTTTAAGCCTGATTATTGCGCAATAAATTAAGCAAAACTGTTTTTCCGAATTTCCCAAAAACAATAGAAATCCAGAAGGTTTAAGTAATATTTTCGAAGATAGCTCCCCAAAAGTGTTCTTCTGGCAAGTTATCAGGATTTTCGATTTTCTGAGCTTGTCCGCCGATTCTCGATATTTACAGTCAGAGCCTCTTAAAAGGCATAAGACCTGGAGTCCCGCGTTCCCCCTATTGACTGGTGGGACCCTGGCGTCCAGGTTCTCCTTGAGCACCATCGTTTCCATTTACACCAGCAGGACCAATGACACCAGGAGGTCCCTGGGCTCCAGTCTTCCCAGGGCTTCCCTGGTCACCTTTGGGTCCCTCACGACCATCCCGTCCATCACGGCCTGGTGCCCCAGGGGAGCCAGGCTTGCCATGCATACCGGGAATACCACCATAGCAGAAAGGAGGCATTTGCTAGGTTGGAATAAGAAATCCCTAATGTGTTAACACATGCTTGTTAGCACTTTCCTAGTTGTATATCCCGTGAATTGATCATCAAAAAACTGACTCTATTTCGAGTTGAACTTGGTTGCCAACACTTGTTCACTGAGTAGTTTGATAAAAAACAAAACTAGCCTTTTAATTTTCGTGTCGCCGATAATCGAAAGTAAGGGTTCGAATACACTTAAGCATGTCTCATACAGCAACGATGTTTTGTTAAAATTGGACCTTGTAGAGCAAGTTATCAATCATTTTTTAAAATTTGCTTTGCGGTTAGGTTTCACGAAGTTGTACCTCAAAGAAGGGACTCTATATGGCAAAAGGCTAGTATCGAGTATGACAAAAAATGTTTTAAGTTGCTCCAGTCTCAAAACTCATCTACAAGAGCGAGTTAATTTATGGGGCTATATGTCACCAATTTTTAGTACTAATTACTAAAGACACGTTTGTATTGATGGAAACCCCAAAAATGGTGCCGTTTTGTTTCAAACTACTTTACTAGTCCACGAAAACTGTAGATAAGTGAGTTTGACCACGGATGGTCGGGATGGAAACGGATTGCAAGTTGAAAAAATGTGGCTGTTTTTTTTTTTTCAAGTTTCCCTCAAGTTTAGCAAAAGCCCCTGTAACCTGATTATGCTGTGTTCTCCTTTCAGGAATTCACTCCCTATCTTACCCTTGGATTTCTAATAAGAGCATTTTGTGTGTAAGAAAATACTCTTAGTTTTGATTTAACCAGAATTTTGACCTCAAGACATAAAGGTACATGTGAAATAGCTTCTTTAACTTATAATTACTACGCTGGAGGATGGCTGTTTGGTTTGGTTTGTTGCCGCGGCACTATAAACCAAGGATGACATCCCAAATAAAGCCACAAAGATTTTGCAAGCAATAAATGCCATTTTTTCTTCACAGTCTGCTAAGAATAAAGTTTAAAAAGAAAAGCACATCAGTATAAATGACAATTCTAATCAGTTGCGCTTTGATCATTGATCATTCTACAACTGTTGTAGAGCGTTATACCTTGTATGGGAGCCCGCACTCCGTGCCTTGCTTTTTTTAAGACAACAAAGCTAGATTTCAAACAACCAGTGTGTGAATTTTTTTCAGGTCCTTTCAGGTTGAGTGATAGTATTATTTTTCTGTACGAAATTGTGGGAGCTGATGTCTATAAAAGAATGCCTGTTAAAGACACGGTATCGGATTTAAAAAAAAAAAGAACTTTTTTTTAATGATGATGATGATGATGATAAACTTTATTAATGTGTCAAGGCCACATAGCCTGGGAAAATCCCATACTAATTTGGGGACACAATTAATAGATATTAAAAATATGTAGAAAGAAAATTTATAATACTTAGAGCTATATAAAATATTTATGATAGTCAGATATTAAAAATATTTATAAAAAGAATTTAAAATACTTAAAGCTATATAAAATAATGATAATGAGTAGATATTAAAAATATGTAAAAAGAGAATTAAAAATACTTAAAACTGTATAAAATAATTATGAGGAGCAGAGGGAACAGCCCTTGCAGCCATCATCTATGAGCAGACTAATATCGTATTTGCGTATCTGTTTCCTGAAAATATTTAAAGTTTTAGCTGATCTTATGTCTGGGGATAATTTTCCCCACAGTTTTGGTCCAAGATATCGCAAAGAATGTTTACCATATGTAACCGTATTGAAACTTGGTGTGGAAAAGTCTGACTGTCTTAAAGAGTAAGAGGAATTATGATTATTAAAAATATTACAAATATAAGTAGGACATAGTCTGTTCCTCACTCTGTACATTAAGATGCAAATATCCTGCAAACGCCTGTTCATAAGTGTTGGTAACTCAGCTCTTTTGAGTAATTGTGAATAGCTTGAAATCTTGTCTCTATAAACCGCCCTCAATCCTCTTTCTTGCAGCCTTTCTAGTTTTCGCGCGTCAAGGAGTCATGCATTTTTAATTTTTTGTTTTTGTTCACATTAAAGTAGTTTCTGATTAACGATTCTCTTATATGTGGTCAAAAACAATTTCGCTTTCATCATCAAGTTGATGCTTAAGAAACCAGTCAACAAAAAGGAATCTTCGCCTTACCAAAATGAACGGTTCAAGAGTCTTTTTCTCTCAGTGGCAAGCTGGGCAGAAGAGATCTTTTGTCCAGTTAAGAGAGAGTTAACAACTGAGGCTTTTTGTGCCCTTTTACCACGG
Source organism: Siderastrea radians (assembly GCA_964017195.1). Lineage (NCBI taxonomy): Eukaryota > Metazoa > Cnidaria > Anthozoa > Scleractinia > Rhizangiidae > Siderastrea > Siderastrea radians. Next base: position 26,525,262 of record OZ024890.1, read on the forward strand.
AGAACTTTTGCGTTCAAGAATGTAAGGTGGAGGAGGGGGGGGGGGGGAAGTTAAAAGGAAACAGCTTTTGGCAGACATTCAGAATTATTAAACACTCACGTCACTAGTTATGTTTGATTTTTTTCTTTGATGTTCAACTCTCCTCCACGTTAGAACAGGTTAGTAAACAAGTAAACAAACAGCAGGTCAAGCAACATTATTGTTAAGTAATCGACAGGTTTTAAGCCCTGATATCAACATATGGATTCTCCTTAGCGCTACTTAAAGAATCAGTCCCGTTACGACAATAGATGTATCTGTATCAGATTATCGACATCTTGAATAAAATATAAAATCAAATTGCTCTTTAGAGCCTATTACTAAAAACTGCTCCACGCATGCAAAAAGCAATAAGTTTCCGCAGGATTAAGACCTTTTCTTTATTTTGTTTCAATATATTGAATAAAATATAAAATCAATTCACCCGGTTTACAGAAGTGCTAGCTGAGAAAACAGTTTTACACTCGCCAAAAGATGACTGGAGATAAAGTGAGTTCAGACAAGGGTTTTGCAGCGAAAACACTGAAATGGCGATCTGCGGCTACAGTTTTTAGTGTTCTGCTTGAAAAAAGACCTAGGCATTCATGTTGAAAATTTAGGTCTTGTAGGTCAAACGGATTGATTGTCATCCGACATTGTTGAATACAACTTTGTTGTACGAATATTTGGTGGCAATCAAACTCACAAGGCGAAAAAGAAAATTTAAGGGACATTAAACCTGAATAAATCATGACTTAAACTCATGTTTACTTGGTTTAAGTTGGCGTTTAAGTCACTTAAACCCAGATTTAATTTCGACTTAAACCTAGCTTATACCACCTTAAGGCTAAAACTTAATGTAAGTTTAAGTTCACATTAAATCTAGCCCAAACATTTTGTTTACGTCCCGTTTAATCTTATGTAAATCTGTCTTGAAACCACATTTATGTGCTGTTTAATAAAAAAAAAGCTTATAAGAATGCTGCTTTTTTAAACTTTCTGTATAATCTATTTGCTGGTTTTTGCCTTTTCGTGGCTTTTGATCTTCTGGTATAATTATTATCAAGTTCTGTCCCTCAGGAGCTTAATTGTTTTGAAATGTCACTTCCATTTCAAGTTCCAGGCTAACATCTGATAGAGCAGCCCTCTAAGTTTGCTTTCCAAGGGTAGTTGCATCAATATTTTGGCTGACCTTGCCACTTGTGAAAGACAGAATGAAAATTCACCATCCCACCAGTTAGTATGTGACGCACACACAAAGATACTACAGAGTTGTGTTTTTCTCAAGTTTCATTTATTAACTGGATAAATTAATTCCAATTTCCTAACCTAACCTTAATAGAAATGAATGTTGCTGATCTGTATTTACATGTATTTTGAAATTGAGCATGCCTTATAATTTAATTGACGAAACTTATAAAAAGAAAACAATACTCGTGCATCAAATACAAAGTTGAAATACAAACACCTGTACATCAATATTAAATAGAAAACTAAAAAAGCAAGGGATAAAAGTGGTACAATGTTCACAACGAGGCTAATTAATCGGTAACAGTGTCTTTTCTTACAGCCCACAGTGGGCCAGCAGGGGCAGGTCGCTCAGAAACATGGCCAGCATTCCTTGGTTTGGCCATGGCCCTTGCATGTGGTGTCAGATTGTTTCGATGAATCCGATCAAGCTTGGCTTTAATATTGGTAAGAGCAGTCCTCTCCCATGGCAGCCACTTGGTTACGTATTGAGTCAGCTTCTTTTGCTTTTCGCCTGTTACAAAATCTTCCTGGTCTTCATATTCTGATTCCTCGCTACTCATGTAGTCCACATACAAAATTTCACTCGTGCATTGTCGCTCCCTTGGCGTCATAGATTCTTTTACCATTTGGTATGCAGATGTACGTCTTTCCAATTTCTATAAAATACAATGTAGAATAAAAATAAGAATTCAACAACAATCTCAAAGTTGTACAGGAACATGCATGTGTGGTAAGTATGTTGATGAATGAGGGACACAACTTGAATTCAGATGTTGTGCTTATCGGCTGAACCATTACAGAGGAGAAAAGACACTAATCAACCCTCCAAGTTTTTTTCTCCTTAGTTGCCATCTGGCAACCGACTGCTCAAGTTTGGTTGCCAGTGAAAAATTTAAAACGCCAAATTAAGCTCATGCTTTAAATCCTGCTTCTCAATTTTGGTTGCCAGGCTGGCAACTTTGGTTTAATTTAGTCACTAGCTCCAAAATTTTAGTAGCCATGGCAACAAAAATGGTCTTACATGTAACTTGGAGGGTTGCTAATGACAACATTGCAAATATCATGTTCTACAAGTACCAAAATCACTTTACACCAGCCTTCAGTGTTATTACTACATGCATAGCTATACTTGTTTTTGTTTCATTCTTTCTTTGCTGTTTGAAATAAGCCAATCAAAGTGTAATAATTATCAACAGCTCAAAAAAAAGGAAACAAAGACATAAATAATAATTTGAGACCAAAATTTAAGCTACTTCTGTAGTTACACTGAGGCCTTCTTGCGTGTAATGTTATTTTACAGTAAAACTACTCAGCGCATGCCACCTAGAATTCCAGAACAGTTTTGTTCAACTGTGAATGGATTACATTCATTTCAAACATTCAAATTTAATTTGAATACTGTACATCATCCAACCATGAACACATGAACCTGTCAAAAATTAACCAAACAAATCAACAGTACTCAAATTAAATTTGATTGTTTGAAATGAATAATGTTACCTGTTCATTCCAGAATTCTAGGTCACACGCGCTGAGTATTTTGACTGTAATGTTATTGTTCTACTAACTGATTCTGAATAAAAACTTGATTCATACAACTGTACCTTCCATTTGTAGGTCTGTCCATTTGCAGTTTTCTCCACCATGCTCTTTTTTCAAAATTTCCTTTATTTTGGTGAAAACAACCTGGTTTGCCTCTGACTGTGGGCTGCAAAAAAGCAAAATATTTTGTTACATAGCAGTCAGAGTTGTGCTCTAGCAAAGGCGGAATATCACAGGTGACTAACTGTTGCCTTTATACATGTACAGCTTGTATAACTTTGCTATTACGAAAGCTTTTAAGAGCTGGGCACCCAATTTTTTTTGGTGGTTTGCCAGGGCCCTTGCCCATCGGGCAAGAGAGTATGAAAAGTTGCTTGTCCGGCAGGAAAATCTACTTGTCCTGGACGACCAGATGGGGGTTTTGTCGAGACCTGTTACAAGTATTCTAAGTGTGTAGCTTTGGTAGTTTGGAACACTGAAAAGCTGCTTCAAATGGCCAAGTCCTTGTAATGATATTCAAGAACATGCGCATTCAACTTCATGGCCCTTCCCAGAAAAAGTGGAGTGGAATAAAGAGTACTTAATTCTTATTCGACAATCTCTCATGGAGCATTTAAGGTTTTATTACTCTACACTGGTTAAAACTGGTTGAAAAAGAGGGTTCGCAGAGGCCAGCAGCACATACCCAGCAAAAATTGACCCAAGTACCCCCCCCTCCCCAAGGCTTTGATGATATATAGAGGATATTACATGGCGGCACAAAGATATGAATTTTATTTTCGAGTGGTAAAAACAATATTTTACGAGCGAGTGCATCGAGTGAGTAAAATATTGTTTTTTACCGCGAGAAAATACAAGCCACAATGTAACTTTCTTTTTATTAATAGACAAGAGGATTTTTGCACAAACAACGATGTTAAAGCAGGAAATGACGTCATCGATATCCTCACTAGTGAGGATATGGAAAATACGCCACTAAAGTCCCGGATGTAGTTTTGCATGAACTTTATGAGTGGTCTATTTTCCACTAAAACACTCTTGTCTATATAATAAATTGAGATATTACATGGCGGCACAAAGATATGAATTTTATTTTCGAGTGGTAAAAACAATATTTTACAAGCGAGCGCAGCGAGTGAGTAGAATATTGTTTTTACCACGAAAAAATAACTTTATACCTTCAAGCCACCGTGTAATTTTCTTTTTATTACATGGACAAGAGTGTTTTTGCACAAACAACAGTGCAAGAGCGGGAAATGACGTCATCGATATCCTCACTAGTGAGGATATGGAAAATACCCCACTCAAGTCCCGGATGTAGTTTCGTATGAACTTTATGAGTGGTCTATTTTCCACTAAAACACTCTTGCCTACATAATAAAACACAACAGCAGTTGCACATAATCTATGTTCATACAATTTATTGATGTTAAATGTTGTGAGGGAGTGACTCTGCAGGGTGTGACTTGACATTATGGAGCAAGATGTCTAACATATACAATCATTTTTTCCTCTTGAAAGAGTAGCCCTTGGGGCATGCTGTTTCCAGGTGATGTATTAAGCGGTATTTAAGTTACTGGTTTAATGTTTGAGTAAGGGCTGATAAGACTGCAACAACAGGAAGTCAAACAAGCAAAGGGTGAAACACAAAAGTACATGCAAACTGGTAACGGGGTAAACCTTTTTGGCAAATTGGGGATGTTTGCTCATCTGGTACACCTGTACTTTCAATAATATAATTTCTTTTCTTTGAAAACTCAATATTTAGGGCCAATTACATGCACTGGGCTGGCCCATGTTTAGCCAGGCTGGTTCAGGCCAAGATGACTGTTCAGCCTGGTATTCCATGTACATGATGCAAGTCACCCTGGCCTTGTAAACACAGTTTACATGGAAAACTTTCAGCCTGGCTAGCTGGGATTCTGGCATCACATTGCTGGGATCCTGGCAAACTGGGCTGAGATTTTCCCATATAATTGCTTGGCCCAATTTTACTTTTGGTATGTTTAACAGTCCACATGCTTCCCACACAAACTATGTGGCCAGTAGTATGCAGTTTCAAAATGTAATGTATAGCCCTGGATATTATTGAAATGTCCCTATCAACATGAAATATTGCAAAGAATGCTTACCTTTAAGTTTAAAATAAAGATACTCAGCAGCTCATGTCACAAGTTTTTGACAAACGTACAATTGAATGGCACGAGAAGAATCTTTAACCACTGAGCTTGACTTTGTGGTTTAGAAGCTGAGCGATGAGAATTTCTGGGCCAGTTTGAAATGCAGTGTTCCTTCCTTGTTTTTCTCTTATTATGTACAGTAGAATGATTTGCAAAACCCTTCAAACTGTACAAAATGCACCACTTAGAGCCACAAGGACCAAACAGAAAACCATTGAACTGATTTTATTTTAATATTGAACTCAGGCGTAAATACCCTTCACAATATTCCATGTTAATAGGGATGTTTCGGTATTGTCATATACACCTGTTTAGCCCTACTAACCAGGCCAGGCCTCGTTAACAGGGATGGCTTGAACTGGCAAGATCCTGGCAAGTCTGTTCACAGGGGGCCCAAATAAACTACCTCACTTTTAGTAGTTTCAAAATATAATTCCTTGCTCATGTTATCAGCCCCTATATTTATTTGCAAACCTCTCTCTAATAGTCAAATCTTCAACAAAGTAGATTTGATGAAGGCAATCCGATGTCAAAAACTAAACTACAAAATGTAATTTCCAATATTTTTCTTAGCTAAAAACTTACAATGTCGGTCCTCTTTGAGTGCACGTGTTCGCAAACAATACTGAAAACCTACATTATAAGTTACTATATACTACACATCATCTGCATGGAGACTAAAAGAAAGACGGCTTACCTCTGTTTTCTGTATTTCCGTGAATGGAGAGATCCAATCCAGAATAGGAGAAGAAAATGTAGCTTCACAAGCCTCATTGAAGCGTACTTCAAGTTCAAATATCCCGCCAGTTTAAATCCACGATTCACGACGATTTTGCATTTGTGCACGATAGAGGTGGTTTTAAAACTCTCTACGAAGCTTTACAGGATCACCAGCGGTTCACAAATCACTAGTATTTTACAAAATAGCACTATTCCAGATAACAAATGGAGCAAATTCTCGTTTTTACCTTTCAAAGACGTATATCACACTTTCGTGTCATTTCAAAATGGACGCCAGAAAGTGACGCCAGCACAGAAACCGCTGATCAAGTCCGCCGCCTCATCTCGTTTCCAGTTCCCTTAGACCTGCGCTTTGAGGAGATAACTATTTCCAGAAAACAACAGTTTCCACCCAATTTTTTTTCTTTTTCACCCAATTTTTTTCCTTTTTGACGAGGTTAAGCACGAAACCAGTGTTTTAATTTCGCCGGAGGGTGAAAAGTCACGTGAAAAGACGCTTTCTGACACTAAGACGCTTTCTGTTATCAGATCCATCATCAACTGCCTTATGATAAGATTAACATTCCTTCAGTTATTGCTTATAAAATGACATGATTAAATGAAAGGTTGACAAATCAACAGCCCAATGCATGAGTTTTTGCTAACTTCTCTCTGACAAGTCACTTTCCGTCATGATTTTATTAAATGTTATGACAGTTGTCATGGACACAGATATTTCATTTCTCTCTGTATATTAATAATCTGTAAATTGATGGAAAATTTGCGCGTAATCAAGGGTAAAAAAATCATAAAAAGCGAAAAGAACGGTGCTTAAAGATGCGTAATGGGCTGAAAAGAGGCGTAAATTTTATTCAGCAAAGCCGTTCAAAACACAACGGGAAAATCACCTTATATTTCATATTTGCCTGTCTTCTGCAAACAATAACCTGTCAAATAGAAAATGTATCGCGCGTTCAGAAGGATATAGCTAGAATCTTAAAAAGCATAAATAACAGTGCGTAAAGATTCGCTGAACGGCGTTAAAGAGCCGTGATGTATTGACAGCAATGCCAGACAAAATACAGCGGGGAAATCTGGAATGAATGATGCACAAGTAATAACCGCTAACCGCTAGTTACACCCATCTTCATTTTTGCCCTTTACGCAGCCTTCACGCGTTCTGTGATGATTTGGCCTATGCGCACGTGCTAAAACAAAATATTTTACAATTTACAACAGAGTCTGGTTTAAAATCTAGCTTAATTGTAAAGAAACGTTTTTGTAGCAAAGTTTAATGGCGTTTGGAAACATAGCACTCAAAAAACCGCTTAACGGTAAAAAATCAGCAGTGAAAGGGTTAATGTCGTGTTTACCTAGACTTAAAACGATCCTAAAACTCTACATTGATTTAATGTTGTTTTAAAGTAAGTTTAAATCCTGTGAGAGATTTCGTGTTACGTTAAATGTGGCTTAAAATAGCCTTAAATCATTGATCTGATTTAATGTTATTTAAGGTAAACCTAAATTTGCCTAAATCTTCTAACAGATTTAATGTCGTGTTTAAGCCTTCTTAAACTAAAGGTAAATCTTTCACGTTATTTAATATTCATTAAACATTTATTAAACATAGCTTAAATCATGAAACAAATTTAACATGCATTTTGGAACATCTTAAACAATACATAAATATGAAGTCTTGTTTAAGTCATATTTACGTCGCCTAACCCTACATTAAATTGATCTCTAGATTTAATGCCCGTTTAGTATTGCTTAAACTCTACTTAAATTTGGCATTTCACCTAGTGACTATGTTCTACCACATTCAAGAATTCAACATTATCCAACATCCCTCAGAATCTAACCTTCATTCATATACTGCCAAAACTCGTTTAACTTGCCACTGATGCAACAGTGTTGTACATGCAGGGTCGACTGGAAATGATGAATCCGTTAGGCATAGGCTTTACATATGAACATTCGAGCATACTTAGTTACTTTAGTTACGGATAACCTTATTTATCGAGGGAAATCCAACAACATAAAAACAGTAAATAGCATTTTAGTCATCCACTCAGTCAGCCAGTTCTATTCATGTAATCTTATCTAAAAGTCTGTGCCCGCATGTCACATTCAGAGTTAAGTCCTCAAGGACTGCTTTTGGTTCAACACATGTAAATAACTGTTGAGAACATAGCTTGAAAATTTTTTAACTTCAGTATTTTTCTTTAACATCAGTTTTAAAATTTTCGAACCATACGACCCTGAGCAACCAAGAGGCACCAAACAAGAAAATGTACAAGAAAATAAATATCTCCCAGATTGGATTTGATCCTGTTAAAAATAAGCCAGCACACTTTGATAGGTCGAATTCTTTAGCTCAACACTCACATTCTTTAGCTAGACACTCAAAACTGTAATGGTTTGAACCCAGGAGTCGCCAAAAACTTTAGGAAACAGAATCTAATCGTTCCGCGAATTTCAGAGGTGTTGCTGGATGTTCGAAAATCCTGACAGACCCTATTTTGCGCCCAAAGTAACATTTTTGTTCCGCCGAAAACAAAAGGAAATATATTTCCTATATCACGAACGTCGGAGGTAAGATTTCACCGAAGAAAACTAAGTTTCCATCACTCTGAATTCGAATTTCTGAGGCCATTGAGACCTTTGAGGCCTCTCCAACACACATTTCTTGGAAACATTCTGTTGGGTGCCGGCCTTCAGACAAGTTACTGAACCGTTCGCGTGATTAAAGCTGAAATACACTGATCACTCACCTCTCTAGTAAGTTCACCTCTCGCTAAATCTCATTGAGAACAATAAGCTAAACCGGCAAGAGAAAGAAAAGAGTAATAAAAATTATACTTTTGATAGCGGATCAAATGAAGTATGGAATCAAAAGAAATACAAGCGGTATACTTACATAGCTGTAAAAGCCGGGTGACTTCGTTTTCCGTGTCGCAGTTTAGAACTCAACGATTTCTCGTAAATACAAGTTTCTGGAATAACTTATTAACTACATATAAATTGAACGTTGTATTCTTACAAGCTTTATTATTCGCCTGAGCCGTTTGTTTTGTCTCCTCAGTTTGTCCAATAGAGTGAAGTCTTCCACTGGTATTACGGTCATTCAGAAATTAAAATTTATTCGAACATTTTACGTTACTGTGAATAATGATTTGATGAATAATTGCGTTCTCTTATTACAGAAAGTATACATCAGTACACATCAGAACTTATATATTCTAAAAGAACGTATTGGGATAATTGAGACAGAGTGGTATTAGCTCGATCTCCTACAACCTTTTTAAGTCAGTCAATAAATCCATACATTTTTGTGCGATTTGAGGTGATTTGAACCAACGTTACGGCCAAATCAAAGATATTTGAGGCAATTGCAGACCTTCTTTGAAGCTGGAGTCCCACGAAGAGCGCACGGTCAATTATCTTGTTGCTCCAGTGTAAATATTGGTCATTTGCGAATATTTTAGTTCTGCTTCGATAATTAGGTTTGTTTAACAAGAGTGCATTAAATAGACTATGGACATGTGCACTTCCGGTTACTTGTTCAAGTTTTTCCGACAACTAGAAGGGAAAACTACTGATATTTGAAGATTGGGATATGTCCATGTCCCTTTTAAATATGCCGCCAGCTTGAATGAGTTGAGAGGGGGGGGGGGGTAGCATTCCCCAAACACTTTCAGGACGATCATTATGCCTGGCAGCAGTGTGCATAGGATTTAGGAACTCCAGACCCCAAAAAGGAACACTCATTAGAGAGGTTGGGCATAATAGTGAAGGGAGCTTCGTTCAAAACATATTTTCGAGGAAATGGAAATGATTTTTGCAACACTGTTTTCAAATACATCGTTTATATCCATAACTACTATAACTCAACGAAACCTTTGGGCTTGGACGAACACCTCATTTACATGCTTATCTACCGGACGGAGGGTGCCTGCCGAAAGCGACCACTTTTCCCAATTTACACAAATTTTATCAGTCAAATCACTGTAGGAGGATTTAAGTTATTAATGAACTTGGCACTCCTTGACTGGGATGCTTCACACCAATGTTTTCTTTGTTCAAAGTCTGAGAGGTGTTTGAAGTGATAAGGTTTGTTAATAAGTATTACAGCCACTGGTTAATAAGCATTTCATGATTAACCACTTTTTGGGCTGACATTTTGAAACTTCCTATCGTTTTAAACCTCCAGTAAGCGAATTCTTGAAACATGCTTCGATCTCACTGATGTACGTGATTTGGATGATGGGATGTCACGATGTGGCTACAACAGCGACTTCGTTAACGGACGATTTGTATTTTACTAGGCAATTATAATTCAGAAAGGAAACTGTTTCCTTCTCCGTGCGTCGATTTGTTCCTATCTGGTGATAGTGTCTGAAAAACTACGGAAGACCCTATTAAAGAGGGGTTGGGTTATATGAGAAAGTCTTTTTATTTATTCTTCTTTTTTTTTTGGTAGTTTGGAGCTTTACTTAGCAAATGAAGTGTAGGACAATGAAGCTAGGGGGGAGAAGGCACAGGATATCAATTAACACCTATTTTTGTTCCAGACATCCTGCCTTTTACTTAATGTCAGCAAGCGTGTTGATTCAATTACAAAGCACACCGTTTTAACATCCCAGTGACCTGACAACTACGTTTTAACAGCAAATTGTGAGGATTCATTTATGTGTTTATGCAGGAATGGATGCTTAGCTGAGGCTTAAGCCTGGGCCTTGGGAACTTCTTCAATAAAGATCCGGGACACTGATTGCCAGCCTGTGTAGGCGTCACCAGGGCTGCCACTTCCACTCGGACAATCACCAACCCAGAATCCCACGCGCACCCTTCCTTTGTGGATATTGTTACAGTGCCCTTCAATATGGCGGACGCGGTGAATATCTTGAGTGTTGCCTTGCCACATATACAGAACACCGTCAATGGGCAGAGGACCTGCACATTCAGCACCATTGAAGGTGAAGTACCAGCGCTTGCAACATCCCGTACACTTGTGGATCCTTAGGGCACCAGTCCAGTACACATGAAGAGCGGTGTTAGAGAAGTTCTTGGTGAACACACAGTCCTGTTAATAACATGAAAAGAAATAGAAGTTAGAGAAAGCCAGAGCAACTGCGATCACTTAATCTAAAGTTATTTTATTGTCCTCAGACGCTGGGTATGTTTATTGAATTTTCAAGCCCCAGCGCTTGCAACAGCTGTTACACTTGTGGATCCTTAGGGCACCAGTCCAGTACATACGAAGAGCGGTGTTAGAGAAGTTCTATATGAACACACAGTCCTGATATAATAATAATAATAAATATCGATAACATCAAATAAGGAATAGATATTGGAGAAAGCCGGAGAACCTGCCATCACTAAGTCATAAAGTCATTTTAGTGTCCCGAGGGCTGGCATTTCTAGTTCTTTCTAATTCAATTGTCACACATCCAGCAAACTTAAGGATCCACGGGCAAACGTTTTTGTATTTCAAATACTGTATGAATGAGTGACAAAAGCAATCTGCCCCACGCGTTGGTGCGAATTTAGTAGCCTGTAAGAAACATTAAACTCACGGAACACTTACCTTGATCAGACCACTGTCTTTACCATCATTTAAGTTTTTCCAGACACACTCTTTCCAGTTCTTAAAAGGCATCGAACCTGGAGTCCCAGGGAGTCCACTTGCCCCATTCTCTCCTCGCTCCCCTTTTTGACCGGGTGGACCCTGGATTCCAGGTTCTCCTTTAGTACCATCCTTTCCAGTAGGACCCATGGCACCAGGGGGTCCTTGAGGTCCAGACCCTTTGGCTCCATCACGGCCATCACGTCCATCACGGCCTGGTGCCCCAGGGGAACCAGGGGTACCAGGGGAACCTGGTGCCCCAGGGGAACCGGGCTTGCCATGCGTGCCGGGAATACCACCAAAACAGAAGCGGGGAGGCTGTAGGTTTAAAATAAGAAAAAGCAGTTTCTATTTGATTGCTGCAAACGTGCATGACTATCGTACAGTAGAACCTGGCTATCTCAAACTGATACCCACTTCTGTTGCATTTGCTTTAAATTTTTTTGTCATTTACTGTGAGCTATCTCGGAAAACGTTGTCCTTTGGTGGCCTAAATTAGCATACCATTTTAGGGACTCAAATAGTTGAGAACCAAGGAAGCTTTCTTAGCTTTGCCTGCAATGAAAGAGGGAAGCATGGAAATCATATTACCCAGATATCACGTGGTTTTCCACTACTGTTGCTGTTTTCAATGGCAGAGCAGAGTGGAATCAATATCACCGGAAACAGGATCATACACCACATGTAGGTCACTTGTGATGGCACCATCGATATTCAGCTTCTAAGAGGAAAGAACACTGAAACGTTTTCCTTACCAAACAACCTTTTTCTTACTAAGAGTCAGTGTTCTAGATAAATCACGAAGATTTTGAACGAAACACCCGATTTAGAGAATGCGCTATTATGACAGTTTGTATACTGATATCATGGCAACAACAGGTAGTGAAAGTTGTTTTTATGAACAAGGACTATAAGTCTGATATAAAAGGTTTCTTTCTTCGGGCCAACGAACATTTTCATGTCTGAGAATTTTCTAGTAAATCACTACATTTCTTTGCCCTTCTTAAGCAAGTCATGCGTCTATAAACTATAAATTAAATAATCATTAAAAGGTGAGGCGTTATTCTAGCTGACAAGTTATCGAGATTTTTTTAAAATATAAATTATAATGCGTTGTATGTTTTGGTAACGCTGCATTCCACCTCAAAGTGGTTAATGTTAATTCGTAGACGTGCCCTTAAACTCGCCCGCTAATAGCATAGTTACATATGGACCTCTGAGGCAATCCAATTAAAAGCTGATCCACTTTACAGATAACTTTATTAGAGGCCTCTAAAAGGCAATATTGATCAATAACTTTCTGAATTTATGATATGCAGCTCTGAGACTAGAATGGCAAAATAAAACTGCAAGACAAGAAAACTAGAAAGTGATAATAACCAAATTTCGAAACCAGTGACAAATTAAGTTAACAAAAGATCTCACAATGAGTTTGTGAAAAGTGTTCTTGCTGATTTTAGTCACACCCATGTAATATTGGAAGGATGAAGTAATTGATTTACTTTGATAAAAATGTAGTATTTTTTCGCTTTTGTCGGTCTTTCTTGATTAGACGTTTTGCTTAGCTTATTGTGCAATTGGAGGGTAGTTACAGCGCACATTTATTTGCAGTGTAAAACACACATCTTTTGATCATTCTCTGTAGATAACAATGTACATATACTGAATGCTTGAGGTTCATCAAAATATACCTCGCGCGCGGCTAGAAGCCAACGATTTGTTTTTAGCTACTGGGAAGTCATTCGGAGTAAAGTCCTATTTGATTATAGCATGCTCCTTGTTAATTTCCTATCTGACTATGCTATGTATTATTAAAGCAAACTTTATCTTTCCTGTTTACCATGAACGCACACAATATCTGATGCAGTAATTGACAACTCACCCAATATTCCCAGCTTCACCGTAGCTTGCACTGCTCTGATTAATGAATTGGGGCAACAGCTGAGCCCTGTTATAGCTTTTTTAACCAATCATATTGCAGTAGCTGAGGCGAATAAAAGCATTCTAATGTTTCCATTGGCTGTAACTCCATCACTACCGTATTTTTCCTGTTATTTTATGTCAAAATGCAAGTCAGTGTTCCAAGTGTAACTAGTGCCGGGAATACAGGGGGCTATACAAGGGGATTTTCATATAGAGGGATATTATCCCTGGGAGTCTATAACCTGTTTGAAGCGTGAACTGCGGAGAAGGAACAATTGTCCTCATCTGTTTAGGGGAAGAAGAAGAAAAGGAAAGGTGTCATCGCTCGCTACAAAATGATACAATTATGTGCTTTTCATTTTCCGAGGGTAGCTATTTCTATTGTTTGTGCAGGGGGATTGATTGGAGAGAGGGCAAGAGTGAGGGTAATGCGGGTTGCTCACTGCGCGGACTGTTTACCTTGGGGGAAGGGAGGGGATTGGGAAGAGGTCAGGTGATAATAAAAATGCAGGGTACGAATCGGTTATTTTAATATTTTTACAATTCTTCTTTTTTCGGGAAACTACTCTCGGCGGCCAGGTTTCCGTTAGTTTGTTTAGGATACAGTACTTGGAACGTGAACATACATTAGAATCTTCATATTGTACATCTTGAAAATGGAAGCACGCCTTTCTGAATAAAATAATTAACTGATTTGTTGTGAATATCTAATCACATAGGACTGATCAGGACGGAGTTTTAACATGCATCTCTTAAAGAAACCGCAATAAATTTAGATTTCTAAGTCGTTTTAATATATTTTTAATTTTAAATCCATAAATGTATTTACCTTCGATATGTATCTTCTTGTATAATATTACCAACGTTAAATCTGATCACTTGTGACACCAACTTACACAATCATCGTGATTTTTGTACTAAATACTAATTTTGTTCAACTGTATAGTTGGTTGTGTCAACTTTCCTTTCTGAATATGGAACAATTATTCCACGAAAATCGTTCAGAAATTTATTTAAAGCATGGAGCCAGGTTTAATATCCTATCACCACTTCAAAGGGTCAAATATACCAAGTGGGAACTATTTTTGGAGTTACTTTAGAGCAACTGATAATGTTTCAGTGTACAGACAGTAAAGAGCTTAATTTACATAAAAATTTTCCAACCGTTACTAAAGGGGTACGGGTGTACTACTGAATTATTCAGTCACGTTAAACTGAGATAAATATTCTTATCCAAATAACTAGCTCGAGAGATATAATTTTTCTTCTTAAGGTGGAAATGAAGGCGAGAGGGGACTGGGTACCTTCGCGCTTCGTCTGAGAGCTCCAACTGAGCGGAAACACTATGCCTTTCTTCTTTTTGCTTTGTTGTTGATGATGTTGTTTTTCTATAGTTTTATTTAAGACAATGGCGATTTTGTTGTTAAGGGCTAAATTAACGTATGATTGATGATGTGCTTTTAAGAAAATAAACTTCATATGGTACCTGCACAAAATAATTAAAACTAGTTTTTGGTAAATATGAAGCAGAAAATGTATTTTGTAATGTTTTGGTATGTAACTGAAGTATGTAGGAATGTATTCATAAGATTGTGTTAATGATTTAGTTGTTTATTAATCCTGTGGGATTCGTTTGGTTATTTAAGAGATTGTAAGTTATGCAGAAACCATTCGAAGGCATCTCTTTATACTTGCTTTTAGTGATGTCCGATTCCGAACAGCACGATATTCCTCGTGATTCCCAAAGTACTACGCCTCTTGAACATGAGGATTCCTTGTCTAATGCCGAAACCCTTCGGTTATTTTCACAACTGTTAGACTCTAAGCTTGATCAGAAGTTCACTTCTTTCAAGCGCGAACTTGAAGAGAAAGACATCCTTACACAGAGCCAGCTAAAGAAGCTGAAAACTGAGACGAAAGCTTCGAATACCTTTAATTATAAAGGTAACAGAGTACAGTTCGAGTTTAATCTCAACGTCCTCGACCAAATCGAGACGGCCTCTAAGAACCTTCGCGCAGGGAAAGTCTCTTCTGCAACTTCCGATCTCGAAGAAGCAAAGAAGCTCATCGATAAGCGCAACAAACTTGTGCGTTTCGCCGACAAGAGCCCCGCAGGTTGGACTGCTGTTGAAGAGTATGAGTCCGACGAACTCGCCGACGATTCAGAAGACGAGAAAAAGCTCCGTTCAGCCGAGAAGAGGGCGCTGTCGAAGATTCGTGAAAAGAAAAGAAAATTTCAACCTGCCCGTCCCAGAGCTCCGCAGCGTGAGTCAGCAACGGAAACCCAAACTTCTTTCTCGGCTGCTTCTGCTCAGCATTCTTTCAATCTTCAACAGCCCTTTCGCCATCAGTCCTTTCGTGCAAGACAACCAGTTCCCGCTGACAAATGTTTCAGCTGCGGCCAACGCGGACATTGGGCAAATTCCTCAGTTTGTCCCAGTCGCAACAACCTCACTCGAAACCCACCGAGCACCAAACCAACAAACGGATGATGGGTCCAGGGACAAATACGATGCTGCCTTAAAACGATTGGGACAAGATGAGTATCCTTTACCTGTATCTCCAGTGAATTCTCTGGGCGATTGTGACCCAGTTGACTTTTTCTACCAATCGACTAGCGATCCTAATTTTCATGATTCTCCGGAAATTTGTCCGGATTATCAAGAGGACGTGCAGAACATTGCCGTTAAAGGTAGATTAAGGCGTAATATTAGTTTCTGGGAGTATATAGGCGCTTCTTGGTTTATTCGCCAAACCATTTTGGAAGGCTACAAAATTCCTTTTTATTTTACACCTGCTCCTGCCACCTTCGGTAATAATAAGTCTTCCTTGCAGCATGCGGATTTTGTTCACAAAGCAATTACTGATCTTTTAGCTGTTGGTTCTGTTGTGGAATGCTCGTCTCCACCTTCAGTAATTAACCCTTTGTCTGTTTCCATTCAGTCTAACGGCAAGAAGAGGCTAATATTAGACCTCAGGTATCCTAATTCTTTTGTTAAAAAATTCACAATTAAGTTTGAAGACGCTAAAACCATGCTCAATTGACAGGCTCTTTACATCAATAGATGACGCACTTTCCCACACCACTATGCCCGCTAGGCAATTAGCTTCTGTCACAGGCAGTATTATTTCTAATATGCTTGTTATTGGTAATCTTTGTAAGCTTATGACCAAAAACTTGCACAGGGCCTTGGATTGCAGAGCAGGGTGGGAGTCGTCTGTTCTTTTGGATTTGCCATCTCGCAAGGAATTAATTTTCTGGCGGGAAAATTTACTTCGTCTTAATTCTAGGCCCCTTTCAGAGGATGTTCGCCCAGTTACTCGGATTGCGTATTCAGACGCTAGCTCTCTGGGCTGTGCCGCCTATTTATCTATGGATGATTTTCCAGTTGCACACAAGAACTGGGACCCACTGGAAATGAGTCAAAGCTCCACTTGGAAGGAACTTCATTGTGTTTATTTTGCCCTCCAAAGTTTCGCACTACGTTTGTCTAATAGTTCTGTTAAATGGTTCACTGATAATCAAGCAGTCCCTATTATTGTTGATTCGGGCAGCATGAAAGAAGAATTGCATAAATTATCTGTGGATATTTTCTATGTCACCAGGGATTATAATATCGACTTAGACGTCGAATGGATTCCTCGTTCCCTCAACGATAAAGCGGATTATCTTAGCAAAATCGTTGATTGCGACGACTGGAAAGTTAAGGATTGCTATTTTTACGCACTTACGTCCTACTGGGGACAGTGCTCAGTTGATTGTTTCGCTAGTTCCAAAAATTGCAAAGTTCCTAGGTTCTATTCTCGATTTTACAATCCGAAGTGCCTAGAAGTTCAGAGAATGGGCTTCCTGTCATCGTGAGATTACTCCTTTACCATCAGATGACATTTCAGTTGCTTTATATTTGGAATTTTTGCTCCAAAGTAATTGTTCAATTTCTGCTTTAGAGTCTGCCTGTTACGGCATTAGTTGGGCGCACAATTTGTACGGGTTTCCCACCCCTTGTAATTCAAGTTTAGTTAAAAATATTCTGGAAGCTGGGAAGAGGAAGTTGGCAAAACCCGTTTCTAAAAAAGAGCCTGTTACTCCTGTTATGATTAACGAATTGTGTATCAAATTTGCAGGCCCTTCCGCCAGCCTTTCAGATTTGCGTTTAGCTGCTATTTGTGTTACCGCTTATGCTGCATTTCTCCGCTTTAATGAATTAGCTGCTTTGCGTTGCTGTGATGTTAAATTTTGCGATAACACCTTTGTCGAGATTACTATAGTCAAGAGTAAGACAGATCAGTACAGGGATGGTTCCAGAGTCTTATTAGCCAAGACGGGTTCTATATCCTGTCCTTTTGATTTGCTGGAAAGATATGTTTGCTCCGCTGGTCTGCAACTGTCTTCTACGTTACCCTTTTTCCGTGCCCTGTATTATCAAAAATCCAATTGTTCTTATAAGTTACGTTCTGAGGGTATGAGCTACACTAGGACTAGAGAGATTGTTTTGCATGCTTTTGCTGAGTTAGGTTATCCTAAGAGTATGTTTGGCTTGCATAGTCTTAGGGCTGGAGGTGCATCTGCTGCTGCTAATGCCGGTATCAGCGATCGCTTATTTAAGCGTCACGGCAGATGGAAATCTGACAGCGCTAAGGACGGCTATGTCAAAGACAAACTTGATTCTCTGTTATCCGTTTCTCGTAGTTTAGGTTGTTAAGCATTAATTATTAGCTTTTCTCTTTCTTTATTTTTCGAACGCGAGCATCAATAAACGAGATGCTCGCCCCTAGAACTGTGTGGTGTGTTTATTGAAGATTAATTACAAAATGTTTTATACTCGTTTCACAGTGATTAGAGTATAAATGTATTTTGTAATGTTTTGGTATGTAACTGAAGTATGTAGGAATGTATTCATAAGATTGTGTTAATGATTTAGTTGTTTATTAATCCTGTGGGATTCGTTTGGTTATTTAAGAGATTGTAAGTTATGCAGAAACCATTCGAAGGCATCTCTTTATACTTGCTTTTAATTTGTGTAACCTACTGTACTGTTTTCTGTATATTTGTATACTTGTTAGCGTTCCGATTTGCAATTGTAACCTGTGTGTGCTCACGGACATCAATAAACGAGATGCTCGCCCCTAGAACTGTGTGGTGTGTTTATTGAAGATTAATTACAAAATGTTTTATACTCGTTTCACAGTGATTAGAGTATAATATAATAAGAGTTTTGATACGCATTTATTAATTTTTTTTATTTGGAATTCAGCATGCGCAGTAGAAGTTCAGTTTTATAAAATAGTTTCTGCACCTGCATATTCAATAACTATGTTGTTAGACTAATGAGACTGCAAATACCGAGAAAAGAGAGATTTTTAGACATCAGTTATTTTGTCTCAATAGTAGCAATATATTAGAATCGTTTTCACCTAATCAAATCGATTCCCGTTGTAGTGCGATGATTTTTGCCTTTTTCGGCTTTTTTCGGAAAAGTGTCTCACTCAGTTTTTGTATTAAAAACGGGAAAACAAGAAAGAGAGAAAAGAACAAACAAACGTCTCTTTCCAACATCCTGCTTTTAATTATAGCATCAGCAAAACGTCTTGAAATTATAAAGCACACAGTCAATTCATATTCCCGTAATCTAAAAAGCTACTTAATACTAAAACGACTTATTAGCATTCATGCATACGTTATACAGGATTAGATGGTTTATCCCGAGATCTAAGCCTGAGCCTTAGGAACTTCTTCAATGAAGATTCGGGACACTGAATTCCAACCTGTGTAGGCGTCGGCGTTTCCATAACCCGCGCAATTACCAACCCGAAATCCCACGCGCACTTTTCCTTTGTGGATGTTGTTACAGTGCCCTTCAATATGGCGGACACGGTGAGGATTTTGAGTTTTGCCCGATTTGCTCAAGTACACGATACCATCAATGGGAAGGGGAGCTGAACATTTGGCACCGTTGAGAGTGAAGTACCAACGTTTGCAGCAACGTGCACAGCCATCGACTCTAAGAGCACCAGTCCAGGCCACATGGAGAACTGTGTCAGTAAAGTTCTTGGTGAACACGCAGTCCTGCGAAATAGTGAGAAAATGGAACAAGCAAGAGCTCAAAGAAAAATAACTTTTGTAATCAAAAGAGAGCACTCCCGTATACTGATGCTTTAATAAAAAATTATTTAACAATTATTCGCCGAAGGCGAAGTGAATATTGTGGAATAATATTGTGGAATAATATTGTGGAGACGAACTCGAGGGGATTATTCCACAATATTCGCTGAGCCTGAGGAGAATAATTGTTTTAGTATAATTGCTGAGGTGACTATCAGAGCAAATGCATTTTCTTTTTTCTTTTCTCCAGAAACATAAAAAATCACGCGATGGCCATTTTGAAAATTAGTGCTTCAGTATTATAATTACCTCGCGTGGGGCGATTATAGCAAGATATGACGTAATCCTCGACCAATCAGCGTGCGCTCTTCTCTATAATCACCGGAGCAATTATACTAATTTATATTATTGTTAAATAGAAACAAAGGAACAAGGCAAAAAGAAATATTCCGTGTATGGATTTCACTGCGTTGTTCCCATTGAAACACGCCACGAACCACTTACCTTGATCAGACCGTTGTCTTTGCCATCATTCAAGTCTTTCCATGCGCACTCTTTCCAGTTCTTAAAAGGCATTGGACCTGGAGTCCCAGAAAGTCCACTTGCACCTCTCTCTCCGCGTTCTCCTTTTTGACCCGCGGGACCCTGAACTCCGGCTTCTCCTTTAGCACCATCCTTTCCATTTACGCCAGCAGGACCCATGACACCAGGAGGTCCCTCGGGTCCAGTCTTCCCTGGGGTTCCCTGATCACCTTTGGCTCCATCACGGCCATCACGTCCGTCGCGGCCTGGTACCCCAGGGAAACCAGGCTTACCATGCATGCCGGGAATACCACCGAAACAGAAGCGGGGAGGCTGTTGGTTTATAAAAAGAAATAAACGTTTCTATTTCATTGATGCAAACGTGCGTGATTATCGTACAGTAGGACCTCACTATCTCAAACTGAAACCACTTCTCCTATATTTGCTTTCAATTTCTTAGTCATTTACTGCGGGCTATCTGGAACTCGAAACCTCTGCTTTCCCTATAAACGGTTAGCTTCCGGTGGCCTAAATTAACATGTCTCATCAAGGAGTTAAAAATTATTTTTGTTTCTGTTAGTTGGGAAGCAACTTTGCCTGCGCTGAAAGAAAGTTAACATGGAAATCATCTTACCCAGATGTCACGTGGTTTTCCACTACTGCTGCTGTTTTTGGTAGCCAAGCACAGGGCAGTCAATATCAGCGGAAACAGGAACATATACAACATCGAGGTCACTTGTGATGGCGCCATCGATATTCAGTTTTCTAATGATAAAAATGAACGAAAAAGGTCTTGTTACTGAAAGTAGTTACAGTTTTCCGGTTATATCACGAATTTTAAAAAGTAAATTGAAAGAAATAAACCATTGATAAATAATATATGTTATATTATGGCGTTATAGATACCGATATCGTGGCAAAATACTTTTCTGAATGGCCCCGAGTTTAAATTTTATATTTCGACAGGATTTACGACCTTGGGTCGACGAAATAGGTTTACATCTGTGAGTCTACATTCAAGTAAATAAGTAAAGTTCTTTGCTCTGCTTGAGCATTTCTTGTTCCTATAAACTAGGTTAATAAACAGACAATAAAAAGAGCGTCAAGTTTCTTGCTGTAACTTTGTATCCAAAGTTATCGAGAGATACAGATGAATTGTCTTTATACAAGAAATCAAGCTTTGTATATGCTATAGTCTCTCTGAAAGTGGTTATTTTGGTGGACACTTGTAATTACGTTTTGGGCCGTGCCTTTACGCCAGCTAAAAATATTGATACACGTTGGCCTCTGAGGTACTTTAATTAAAAGTCGATCTACTTTTCAGATAACGTTACAAGAGGCTCCTTAAAAGCAATAACCGGTTCTGTATTACGATATGTAGCTTTCAATGAAACGTGAAAAAGAAAAACAAACTGAAAGCCAGGTATTTCGAAACCAGTGTAAACAAGTTAACTAAAGAAAGAAAAAATAGAATTAACCTATATGGAAAAGGTAAAGTTCGGAAGCATGGTTTACAAATGTAAACCAAGTAATATTGGAAGCATAAGAAATCTAAACCAAGTAATATTGGAAGCATAAAAAATGTATAGGTGCTTCTAGAAAACTGCAATGATCTTTCGGTTTCAAAGCATTTTTGCTTACACGTTTCGCTTAGATTATCGTGCAAGTGGAGGCTAGTTACACCCTACACAGTATTTTTAGTACAACGCAGGCATCGTTTGATTTTGATGCATGATATCTACATACAAAATGGTCAAGGCTTATCAAAATACACCATTGCATGCCATTCGAAGCCAATGTTCTGTTTCTAGCTACTGGCAAGTCATTTCGACTAACATCCTGTTTAGTAATAGCATGATGTTTCTAAATTTTTTATCTCTTGATGCTAAGTGTTAATAAAGTAAACTTCATTGCCCCCGTTTGCCCCAAACGCACACAATATCTGATGCAGTAACTGACAACTCACCCAATACTCCCAGCTTGTAGCTCGCGTTGCTCAGATTAAAGCAATGCTGCAACAGCCGTGCCCTGTTATAGTTTTATTAACCAATCATATTACAGAAAAATAAAATAAAATAATTCTAATGCTTCCATTGGCTGTAATTCTATGTCTGCTTTATTTTTTTTGTGCCAAAACGCATTGTCAATGACCCAAGCATGCTTAGTACCCGGACTACAGGGGGGCTACACAAGGGGATATTCATGTCCAGGGATGTACTCAGAAGGATATTATCCCTGGGAGACTGTAACCTGGTTGAAGAATCGACAAAAGGAAAGGTGTTGTAACTCGCTACAAAATGATGTAAATGTACACGTACTTTTCATTTTCCCAGAGTAGCTACTTGTATTGTTGTATGCAGAAGGAATTGATTGAAGAAATGAGAAGATGAATGAGAGGAATGCATGGAGGTTGAGGGTGGGGGTTGGGGGAGGAAAGCAGGAAGTAGGGGGGATGCTGGGTAATTATGATACTTCCGAGTAGAAGTCGTTTCTTGTTCCCTACAAATTTATGATTATTTAACTACAGTTCTTTGTGCGGAAGCCTACTCTCGGGGAACGTAAGCACCTTAAACATTCCAGCATATAGGGCCAGGTATCCTTTAGTTTCTTTACTAGACAGCGCTGGCAACGTAAACATACATTAGAACCTTCATAATTATTGTACATCGTGAAAATCGAAGCACACTTGTTTGATGGGACTCGATATTATCAACTGCGATGGTCGTCATCATTTCATATTTCAGTCCCCAGTTTACATATATGAACATTTTCATATACTGGTATTCACTATTGTTAAAATAAATATTGTTACATTAGTTGTGGTTTGTTTGAGTGAAATTAGCAAACACACACTGGGAAGGTGTAAAAATTCCCCGCCCCCCAGGTAAAGCACACTTCTAATACCTTTAATTTATAGCTTTAAATCCTAGAATGCATTTCTAAGCCATCCCCAGTAATCTAGTATACATGTTATTTTCTCAAGCAAACAGAAGATGGGAAACCATACTGAACTTAAAACACTTCTCTTCCTGCCCTGATCAACTGAATGCCTTCAAGACACTACTTGAAAAAATGGCGGCATTAAGGCTGATGAGTACATTACCACAGATGGTATACAAACAAACAACACTCCAGAAGGCTACCATGGTATTGCCCTGTCGTACAGAGACAAGAGGATTGATTTGGGGTCAACACACTATCAGTGTAAGACAAACATGTCAATTCCCCACAAGGTAAATTTTCGTCTAGATAACTCAACTGACAGTTCAAATAACGCTCTTGTTAAAGGGGAACTGAAGGCAAAAATTAAGCATTTTTTTCCGCAAAGCTTGGGTCACGAATATTAAAGTTTACAACTTTTTTCCTGTCTTATAGCTCACTTTCAGCCTCAAAAAAAATACTTTTAGCTGCAATTTCGGACCAAGAGCATTGCAGCTCAGAACAAGCGTGTCAGCGGACATTTTAAGCAGTCTATGACGTCAGTGGTGGGGAAGCAATATATGACTTCCTAAAGAGAACTACAGTTATGTGACTGTTGTAGACCTAAAATACTCATTCTCCTGATTTAAAAACTACAAATTTCTATTTCAGAGATACCAAGTCCACACTTTTGGTGTGAGACCCAGGATTTTTCTCTTTCATTTTCTCACGCCACACAAACCCAGAAACTTGGCATCCATGCCAATGACATAGCCCAGGCATGTATATATAAACATAGCAACATAAACATCACAGGTTGAAAATGACTTGACTTGACTTGATCCTCTTAGCCCCTCGAGAGGCATAGGGCTTCCACCATAGCTTTCCACCGAATTTTGTTGTTTGCTAGCAACTTGGCCTCGCCCCATGTCCTAACGATGTTCTCCAGTTCCTTAGACACCGTGCGCCTCCACGACTGCTTCGGTCTGCCTCTACTTCTCCTTCCCTGGGGGTTCCACTCCATGGCCATACGTGTGGTGTTGTTTGGCGCCTTCCTCAGAGTATGGCCAATCCATTTCCACTTCCTGCGCTTTATTGTGGTTTCTACATCCTCTTGCCCTGTACATGCCCACAACTCTTCGTTCGTGATGACATTTGGCCAGAAGATACCGATTATTTGCCTGAGCCTCTTATTCAGAAAGGACTGTACCTTGGAAAGCAAAGCTTTGGTTAATCGCCAAGTTTCCGATCCATATAGTAATACTGACTTGATGTTAGAGTTAAATATCCTCAGTTTAGTATTCAGGGAAATAACTCTTGACTTCCATACAGATCTAAGGGTTGCAAAAGCTTGTTGCGCTTTCCTAATACGGGCAACAATGTCCTTCTCTGTTCCCCCTGACTCACTCACCATACTACCAAGATAGGTGAAATGGTCGGTCCTTTGGATGACTTCATCCCCAATATGAATGGGGCTATCGTCTCTGGCTTGAATTCTCATTTCCTGAGCCTTCTCGTTATTGATCTTAAGTCCTACTCTCTCTGCTGCGTGCTGAAGTGCTTCCACCTTCTCTTGCATATGTTGTAACTTCTGGCTCATCAGACAAAGATCGTCGGCAAAATCAAGGTCTTCTAGCTTGCGCGTGAAGGACCACTGGATGCCAGTTCTTCCAGCTCCATAGGCTTCCCTGGTAACCCAATCGAGGACCACCAAGAAAAGTAAAGGTGAGAGTAGGCACCCTTGCCTCACCCCAGTTCTGACTTGTCAAGTCAAGACAGGTTGAAAATGCCGGAACTTATTTAGTGTTTACTTAGATGTTACCACTGTCAATTTCAGTTTGATAATAACTAGGGAAATGCTGATATTCAAGGGAAAAAAGGAACACAGCTTAGAAATTTATATTCCTTGATGATGTAGAAAGTTTGTTTAATATTATATAAAAACAAGCAATTAGCAGCCTAGTGAATGAGCCTATAGACAGGAAAACGGGCAGATACTGTATTAGTAAGGGACAATGTCTAATCAAAAAATGTATATTAAATTTGCTTGATTTCATTAGAATTTAGGCCTGATTTCCACCACTCTCTTGGTCCCATCATTTCACTCCAAGAACTAAAAATTTACTACATTAATATCAATGGACTTAGAGTTGAGGAAGGGAAAGAAAAGAAAGGTAGTCCAATGAAAGTACATTTTATTTTATTTTTATTGTAACTACATTGCCCGTCAGGCGATCAAACCTCAACTTTTAGTGGGCCTGTTCAGTTTTAAATCGCCACTAGCAGCCGGGGGACTGCCAATTTTTAGCCCTGAATTTGTTGTTTTCACTGATCCTTTTTTATCTGTTCTAGGCATGTATTAATGTGAGCAGTGATCAGTGATGCAGCCTTTTCTTACAGTGAAGGTACGTGAAAGACATCAGTCATATAGATCCCTGCTTACGCGTACCTAACTGTTCAGTAAATTGAACTGGATTGAACACAGCGGATCGGGTTAATTCAATTTCTAAGCACAATTTAACAGTGTTAAAATCATTCAAATATACCAGATATTGAAACCATATCTGCCTTTAATTGTGTGGAATTTGACCATGATCTGTTTTGTACTGTCACGTAAACACACGAAAGACTGATAAACTAAAACAGCCTTTTTGGCCAAAGAAAATTTGGCAATTCTATTATTCACAAAGAAAAATAAAAATTGAACCAAGGGTAAAATTGTCCCACAACATTTTCAGGAGTGTTCCATCAAGACTTCCCTTCGGGGGGATGTTGAAAACCTTATACCCACTTAAGTTACAGAATTCATTTTTCACGGTGATGTGAGGTTTATTCTGGATGGCTAAATGGTTAAAACTTGGTACAGAATGAATCAAACAGTTATACCATGTTTACGTGATACCGGTTCCACCCAGGCGCCAAGTTGTGCTTGTTTTGCGGCATGACTTAGTCCTTATGAGCTCCCCAGTTAGGCTAGCCTTTCTGTAAATATTACCTTGGTTTCAGCAAGAGATTTAAAACCTCCAAAAAGCCATGGGCCTACTATTGGCAATTGAGATAATTTACATCTAAATTTGCTTTGTTTTCCTTTTTAGGTTCTTATTCCATCAACCTGATGTCAGGAAAATATGGCAGTTTTTTGTAAGGCTTTGGTTAAGAAATGTGTTCTCCGAGCTATATTCCTAGACAAACGTTATCAATTCAAATTAAAAATTTGAAGGGTAGTTTTGAAATAAGGTTATGTATTTTTTGTCTTTTTGATTAGTTTGACTGTAACATTTACATCAGAGAGTCATAACGAATTGAACAACGTCTTATGAGTTTCGGCTTACAGTTTATGTTCCCTCAGTACTACCAAGTGGTTGATGTGTGAGAATGGAATGAATCCTGAAGTACCCCTTAGGAGAGAACAAACTCCATGTAAAGATTGGTGCAACCCAAATGGGTATGGTTTTAAAGCCATTTTGGTCTGAAAATGGTTGTTGACTTAAGAGTCACGTCTGAAAATGGTAATTGATTCGGGGGTGACAGTTATGTTTTGTCAGTTCTGAAAATGGGTAGGAAAAATTACACATCTTGTTCTCAAGATGGGTAAGGAAAATTACATGTTTGGTCTGACAGTGGGCACACTGAGAGCTGCTTTGTGGTTGAATTTTGTTTGGGAGAAGAGAAAGAAAAACCTCTAGGAGCAGGGGAGGAACCAGGGGACCAGTGGGGAGGGAAAATTACATATTTTGGTCCGGAAATGAATCACCTATAAATTGCGTTCATGAGAAAAGATCCTTCATTAATACATGATGAGATGCTGCAATGCTTATGAGGTTGTGTGCTAAATACTAAGATATTTGACAAAAGGTGACATAAAAGCAGTAAAAGATCAAGGAACCAATAATGAAATGACAATTACAAAAACCCTTATTACATGAATGATCATGATTACATAAACAGTATACCTTGTTAAGTTCTTAGCAACCTTGTGCACTTTATGACTCCTTTGATGGTTTAACAAGTATTGGGTTTACAATCAGTTGTACTATCAGTACAACATATAAGTCATATAATCGTTAGTTGAAAGCAAAAACAAACTCTAAAATTTTAGCTTAAACAAATCAAAGGTGATTTCATTATTTCTAAGACTGTGAAATCAAGTCAATGTTGTTTTTCTACTGTTGTTACTGGTTAGCTAACCTGTTTATTTATTTAATATAGATTTATTTTTGTAGTTGACATATTTATTTAATCCCTTTACTGATGAGTTACCTTTTACTCATCCGTGTATCTTTCTTACGAGTCTGTTGTTTCCTCTTTCGTTCTCAGAACATGTATACAGTAATGTTGCTTATAGGCAATACACTTACTGGATACGTATGAAGCTGGGACGACAAATCCCAATAGCCGTTCAATCTTGTCTGGTTTTAAGAATTGGAGAGAGCTTACCAAGTAAAAGTGGAAACTGTAAGGACTTTGAATATTTCCATTAACAGACTGGCAGTCTTGCTAGATAATATTAACATCATCAGATTTGGTTGACAGTTGTACTACTCTTTGAAATGTTTCTAAACTTTGTATTTTCTTCAATTACTACAGAGTGGTACTTAACCTAGGAGGTGAGAGGGGAGGGGCTCCCATAGTGTAGTGAAGGGGTCACCGTGATTACAATTCATGCTTTGGTACCACTTGGGGTGTTAGAATTAAAACCACCATTGTCAGCGTGTTTTGATACTTTCTAGGGTTTTAAGGTACTATAATGTCAGAAATTCATGCTTGCAGGAACAACTTTTCAAGAGGTATTAGTACTTCTTGGAGTGACAAGGAACATATGCCGCATCCAAGAAAGAAGATTTTTTTTTTGTTTCAAACAACAATCAATTCCTTTAGTTTTTATGGGTCAACTATTTCGCTAGCCTCCCACGCAGTCATTTTTAGCGGAGTCATATTACCCACCTCCTCCTTTGTGGGGAGGGGGGTAAAACAACTCCCCTAGAAACGACTGCACGGGAGGCTACCATTTTCCCCTCCTGAAAGTACTTACCGGTAGATAGCAGCTGTATGGAGGATGGACCCCATAATTATATTAAGTGATACACCGGTTATAAACTTTATAGGGGCATGTTCGTCTTGATATGATGTCATTTCTGCCTCCCCTAAAAATCATGAACATGGAACAGCCTGGAACACCTGCTTCCCAGGGGGGTACTCCGGACTTCAAGTGACGGGGATGATCGAATGAGGGCAAAACTCAAAACCCAAAAAAATGCCTAGGGCCTCCAAGGAACCCCCCAAAAAAACCCTGGACCAAACATTAATTCCCAAAATCCCATGCCGACTTTTCGAGCCTCAAAAATGTCCAGAGAGGGTTAACCCACAAGTCACAAGCGAAAGATATCAAGAATTCACTACAGCAAAAGGGAATTGCAGTGAGGATACAGCCGGGTGATAAACAGAATGGATGAGAAATCAGTTGAATGAATTGAAGCCTTGTGAAATACATTCAGGACACTTTGCGGACTATTGTATAACCGGTTTTATGAAACAGATGCAATGTAATGCGACACCATCGTTAAATATAATTAAAACAACCGCAAAACAAGTTTGGTTGTCAGTACGTAATATTCACAGAAACTACGCGGCCAGCATACGCAGGCACTACCACAATTCTTCAGATTGTTTTGAATACCCAAAAAATCTCTACTTAAATCAAGCCACCCAAAAAAAATACTTGCCAAGTTTTCCTACCCAAAAACATCCCGGAATAGAGAATTTCAAACCCAAAAAATCCTTCGATCATCCCCGTCACTTGAAATCCGGAGTACCCCCCTGGGACCTGCTTGCCAGTGAAAAGCCACAACACTTAGAAACTAGGCCAGTTGGTTGTCTTGAGTGTTGGCTTGTGAGAGGCTTAAGAAGGGCTTGCAGCCGCTGTATGAAAGCGATAAAACTGAAATATGTTAGTGTGTGAAAAATATTATTCAGAGCTCGAAATTTACGTTTGCTTATATTGTAGCCTAATTTATGCGCCAAAAAACCGAGGTTATTGTTAATGCTTAGTAACTGCTATGACTTATAATATTCTCAAATAAACTAACTGAAAGAGCTAACAACCATCAGAAGATACAAGCTAGTCATAGTTATATAAAACAAAATGCAAAATTCTTACCTCTAAATTTCTACGTTGTGCAAATGCTGAACAATGCGGAAAATCGCCAATTATTTTCGATCGAATCGCTTTGGTTACCTGTGGTGTAAACTGGTCTGCACAGACGCGTGAATCAGTGTTTTGTGGGTTGAAACGATCCTCCTTTCATTCTTTGAGCCATTCTTGAGGCAGTTCTGGATCTTCTGGAAACTTAAAATTACTTACTTTACTCTTATAGCAGCACAAAACACCATGATTTTCCGCTCAAGTCCGCACACTTCGAATCCCCCAATTTTCCAGCTCGCCAACAGTGACGTCACTAGTGTTATTTCCGACAATTTACCGACAACTTTCCCGACCACTCTACGATTAATATGAAGGCCAAAGAGTAGCACTTTTCACGTTCCATTATCTCTGCGATCCTAAGTCCAATTGACTTGAAACTTCAGAATATGTTTATTTGATACCAAATCAACACATAACAAGTAAATTGAATTGAAAGAAAAATGTCGAAATTTTGGTTTATTTGACCTTTAAGTTCACGGCCTACAACAGGGGCTTATTTAAGATTTATAGAAACAGGTTCTAATTTAATGAGAGATGAATTACTAATAATTAACTAATTATTATAATATTGTTTTCTGGTCCCACTTGTAATAATAATAATAATAATAATAATAATAACAATAATAATAATAATAATATTAATAATAATGATAATAATAATAATAATAATAATAATAATAAAAATAAGAATAATAATATTTCAGTTTTAGGAGCACTTAAGGCCGCGGGTGAGAGACTAGATCATCAGTATTCATTTGTTTAAAGCGTATGCACGAAGTGCGACGAATGATAGCGACATTGCGCGAAATATTCATAAGTGAGCTCTGCAGTATAAAATCTTTGGTTTATGCATCAATGATTGCTCGTGCGCTTAATCGTGTGGCAGGAAATATTGTGCATTTTAAGTATTGTTAAATAAAAATTTTCATAATAACAATAATTAATAAATGCGTTGAGCGCTCGCTTGTTGTATCTGTACCGTTCTTTTTATTCTTTATGTGTTAGTTGAAACGTTAATTGCAACTTTTTAGAATTTTTACAGCAAAACAAATCGAAAATAAAATACTGTTTCAGTCTCTATCTCGAATATTTATCAACATCACCAATTTTGTGTCCAATATTTATCAACATCTGGGTCTTTCGATTCGTAAGTGGAACTCCGTGAAGTTTTTTCTGTGTATATATACACTGATCCACAGACTGGAACTGAATAATAAAAGAGTTCGGTTTCGTCGTTCTTTTTGGTTTTAATTAGTGTTTAATTCTACGTTTAAGCGGAAAAATCCGCTTTGAAAATTTCGATAGTAAAATTCTCTTTCTATTTTGTGTGCGGTATAAATATTAATTGGTTCAGCACCAATGCTTTTTTCTTTCGTTTATTTTCGACGGAAAACACACGATTTTTTTTTAGATTGCATGCAACCTATTGTTTGTTTCTGGAGTGTTAACAATAGCTTCTTAATTTTTACATCCATAATTTACATAATAAAATATTCTTGGCTTAAACACTCGTGTTTCTTCGATAAGCCTTCGGAAGCCCTAAAACCACCAATTTTGTGTCCAAGAATACAGTGCGGATATAAAATTTCCTGAACTGACGCAGCAGACAGGTAAAATAGGTGTGTTGTAGGTTGTCACAACAGAAGCACTTTTTTAAAACAGGCTTTTTAACAGAAGTTTTAAGTCTTCAAATTTAAACAAGGACGATTTTACTCATTTAAAGGCTTATAACTTTCAGTGGAACTTGAAATCACAAAATCGGCTTCTGTTGTGACACAGTAGAGGTTTTAACTGATCAATTAGTAGCAAAATCAAGAAGCGTTGTCTTCTCCATGAGGAGAAAACTTGGACACGGAGTAGCGTTTTACCAAATCTTAACTTTGGAAGCGCAAAGCATCGCAAAGAAACGCAATTTATCGAAGGAAAAACAGTCTTGTTGCACTTCCAACATTCCTCAAGCCCTCTATTAAGTTTCAACGAAATCGGCTCCCAAACGTTCAAGATCTAAAGCTTTTTAACGTACGACCTTCACCAAAATTTTGCCTTATAAATTTATTCATGAGCAGCTTGTCACCCGCGGCCTAAAACAGAGTCTCAGTACTCTTACAATTATGCAAATAAAATAGAATCTAATACTAATACTAATTTACAATGAGAAATGTATACTACAATCTATACTAATTTAAAGTAATTCAACTAGAACTAAACATAATAATAATAATGATTAATTCTAAAGAAGGAAGGCTTTCAAACTCGTTTTGAAAGCGGCTACAGATTCAGAGTTCTTGATTCCATTAGGCAGTTTATTCCATAATGTAAGAGCTGCAACTGCAAAGGCTCTGCAAAGGCTTACTTCTCAGCCGCAAAACTAATATGCCGTACTTTAAAGCTTGTTTGGTGTTTGTTTGTTTGTTTTCAGTCTACCTGGTCTCTAGTTAGAGAACGAAATGTAAAAGTTTTTTAAAGGTCAAATAAACCCAAATTTTGAAAATTCCGCTTTAGCCGTTTAAACGCGTCTTGACACAAAAAGAAATCATTATAAAGCCAAACTGGTCCGAAATTTTCCTTCCTGAGACCTTAAAAGGAGTAATAAAGCCAAAAGTACGAAGATATCCGAAGGTTTCACGAAATCGTTTCTGAAATGACCGCGCGCTTAAATGGAAGGAATGGAAACGATCGCTGATTCTGTGACGTCACTGTTGATGAGCAAAGAAAGCTCAAGATCCAAAGGCGAGTATTGAAGAGTATTGTTGTAATTTTTTGGAAAATTCTCTGTTTTCACCCGTTTTCTTTGCGTTGAAAATGGCCGAGGAGCTCAAACCTGTGGCATTTAATGCAGAGCCATACCAGTTTGAGCTAATTGCCACAGAATCGGACTGCAAAATCTCAGATGATATTCGACCGACAGCAATGGCTTCGAAAGTAAACGACGGAATTGGTAAAGTTTAATGGTGAGCGTTTAAGCTTATTTATTCATTACACTGTAAAAGTTCGCCGTATAATCGTTAATAAATGCGTTACCACTTTATCTGAGGAATTTTTGTTGTTCTTTGCAGCCCTTTTGTACACTTATCATGATCGATGTTTGTTGTTATGCCTTACTGACTAGACTGACTAGAGTAAAGCAAACTTTCTTATACCTGTATCCATTATGGTTCCTGTGTGAGTACGGTTTTCATCCTCGCGGCAACAGCGGCAGGAAATCCAGCTCAAATTTTGAACATAGCCGAAAACAGGTTCCAGTTCTTGTTGAATGTATTTGAATCTTGTTGAATGTATCTGTCTACATCGCAAAGTGTTACTAGTGACTGTGTTTGTTTGTTGTTTTGCATGTATACAATCTTAGGCTCAAAATTTAGGTGCACTTAAATTTTGGCAACTGTGTACTAATGCCAGCTGGGCAAGAAAGTGTTTTGCTGTCGTGCAATTCCCAAATCGTGTGATAAGATACCACCTGCTATGTCCTGGAGACAGATGAAGAGAATTTTTTAAATCCAGCTGTCATTGAGACAGATTATAATTAGTATTTTGAAAATGAAGGCCGGAGTACGTACATATTAACGTAATTTTGCTTTGGGCTCTTTTTTTTTGGGGGGGGGGGGAGGGGGGCAGAGAAAAAACTCCATGTATAGATTGGTGCAACCCAAATGAGTATGGTTTTAAAGCCTTTTTGGTTCTGAAAATGGTTGTTGACTTAAAAGTCAGGTCTGAAAATGGTATTGATTCGGGAGTGACAGTTATGTTTGGTCAGTTCTGAAAATGGGTGGGAAAAATTACACATCTGGTTCTCAAGATGGGTAAGGAAAATTACATGTTTGGTCTGACAGTGGGCACACTGAGAGCTGCTTTGTGGTTGAATTTTGTTTGGGAAAAGAGAAAGAAAAACCTCTGGGAGGAGGGGAGGAACCAGGGGACCAGTGGGGAGGGAAAATTACATCTTTTGGTCCGAAAATGAATCACCTATAAATTGTGTTCATGAGAAAAGATTCTTCATTAATACATGATGAGATGTTGCAATGCTTATGAGGTTGTGTGCTAAATACTAAGATATTTGACCAAAGGTGACATAAAAGTAGTAAAAGATCAAGGAACAATAATGAAATGACAATTACAAAAACCCTTATTACATGAATGAACATGATTACATAAACAGTATACCTTGTTAAGTTCTTAGCAACCTTGTGCACTTTATGACTCCTTTGATGTATATGGTTTAACAAGTATTGGGTTTACAATCAGTTGTACTACCAGTACAACATATAAGTAATGTAATTGTTAGTTGAAAGCAAAAACAAACTCTCAAAGTTTAGCTTAAACAAATCAAATGTGATTTCATTATTTCTAAGACTGTGAAATCGAGTTAATGTTGTTTTTCTACTGTTGTTACTGGTTAGCTAACCTGTTTATTTATTTAATATAGATTTATTTTTGTAGTTGACATATTTATTTAATCCCTTTACTGATGAGTTACCTTTTACTCATCTGTGTATCTTTCTCATGAGTCTGTTGGTTCCTCTTTCGTTCTCAGAACATGTATACAGTAATGTTGCTTATAGGCAATACACTTACTGGATACGTATGAAGCTGGGACGACAAATCCCAGTAGCCATTCCATTTTGTCTGGTTTTAAAAATTAGAGAGAGCTTCCCAAGTAAAAGTGGAAACTGAAAGGGCTTTGAATATGTCCATTAACAGCTTGGCAGTCTTGCTAGATAATATTAACATCATATTTGGTTGACAGTTGTACTACTCTTTGAAATGTTTCTAAACTTTGTATTTTCTTCAATTACTACAGAGTGGTACTTAACCTAGGAGGTGAGAGGGGAGGGGTTCCCATAGTGTAGTGAAGGGGTCACCGTGATTACAATTCATGCTTTGGTACCACTTAGGGTGTTTGAATTAAAAATGACCATTGTCAGCGTGTTTTGATACTTTCTAGGGTTTTAAGGTACTATAATGTCAGAAATTCATGCTGGCAGGAACAACAAGAGGTATTAGTATTTCTTGGAGTGACAAGGAACATATGCGACACCCACAAAAGAATTTTTTTTTTGTTTCAAACAACAATCAATTCCTTCAGTTTTTATGGGTCAACCATTTCCCCCTCCTGAAAGCACTTAGATAGCAGCTGTACGAAGGGTGGACCCCATAATTATATTAAGTGATACACCTGTCATAAACTTGATAGGGGCATGTTCGTCTTGATATGATGTCATTTCTGCCTCCCCTAAAAATCATGAACATGGAACAGCCTCGAACACCTACTTCCCAGGGGGGTACTCCGGATTTCAAGTGACGGGGATGATTGAATGGGGGCAAAAATCAAAACCCAAAAAAATCCCTAGGGCCTCCAAGGAACCCAAAAAATCCCTGGACCAAAAATTAACCACCCAAAATCCCATGCCGAATTTTCGGGCCTCAAAAATTTCCAGAAAGGAATTAACCCACAAGTCACATGCGAAAGATATCAAGAATTCACCACAGCAAAAGGGAATTCCAGTGAGGATAAAGCCGGGTGATAAACACGATGGATGAGAAATCAGTTGAATGAATTGAAGCCTTGTGAAATACACCCGGGACACTTTGCGGACTATTGTATAGCCGGTTTTATGAAACAGATGCAATGTAATGTGACACCATCGTTAAATATAATTAAAACAACCGCAAAACAGGTTTGGTTGTCAGTACTTAATATTCGCAGAACTACGCGGCCAGGATACACAGGCACTACCACAATTCTTCAGATTGTTTTGAATACCCAAAAAATCTCTACTTAAATCAAGCCACCCAAAAAAATACTTGCCAAATTTTCCTACCCAAAAACATCCCGGGATGGACAATTTCAACACCCCCCCCAAAAAAAAAAATTCCTTCGATTATCCCCGTCACTTGAAATCCGGAGTACCTCGGCCTGCAGCCGCTGTATGAAAGCGATAAAACTCAAATATTTTAGTGTGTGAAAAATATTACATTCAGAGCTCGAAATTTACGTTTGTTTATAATTATTGAAGCCTAATTTATGCGCCAAACATCGAAATCCGAGATTATTGTTAATGCTTAGTAACTGCTATGACTTATAATTCTCAAATAAACCTAGCTGAAAGAGCTAACAACCAACAGAAGATACAAGCTAGTCATAGTTATGTTGAACAAAATGCAAACTTCTTACCTCTAAATTTCTACGTTGTGCAAATGCTGAACACGCAATTGGAATTCCCGTGTGAAGTTGCTCCGTTCTTGGGCGGACATGGATGGTTTATACCGCTGTAACTTACCGCTCAAAACAACCTCCACAAGCTCGGAAAACCGGCAAAAACACAGCAAACACATAACAGGTAAGGTTCTTCAAACTTTATTTGGATTTTTAGGTATTTTCCATGGTAAACCGCCGATTATTTTCGATCGAATCGCTTTGGTTACCTGTGGTGTAAACTGGTCTGCACAGACACGTGAATCAGTGTTTTGTGGGTTGAAACGATCCTCCTTTCATTTCTTGAGCCATTCTTGAGGCAGTTCTGGATCTTCTGGAAACTTAAAATTACTTACTTTACTCTTATAGCAGCACAAAAACACCATGATTTTCCGCTCAAGTCCTCACACTTCGAATCCCCGCAATTTTCCAGCTCGCCAACAGTGACGTCACTAGTGTTATTTCCGACAATTTACCGACAACTTTCCCGACCACTCTACGATTATGAAGGCCAAAAAGTAGCACTTTTCACGTGCCATTATCTCTGCGATCCTAAGTCCAATTGACTTGAAACTTCAGAATATGTTTATTTGATACCAAATCAACACATAACGAGTAAATTGGATTGAAAGAAAAAATGTCGAAATTTTGGGTTTATTTGACCTTTAAGTAACTATAAGCGAAGCAGTTTTCGGTTTAACGCTATTAAAATTTCCTCCGATAAGCTTCCGAGAACAGTTCTGTGTGTTCCTTAAAGTGCCCGAATTTCTTCGCGGCCGCTAAACTTACGCGAAATTTCCTCGCATGGATAATTTACAGGTTCTTGGAATATAAGCTCCGCAAATCGTTTCTTTCGGGCTATCCCAATAAAATGCCAGTGAGATGCCAGTATAAATTTTTTGACTAGACTAAGAGTGGCAGTTCGTGATATTTGTTAACATCCGAACACGATGAAAGCGCAAAAAGATAACCCATTTACTTCAGAGTAAGTTATATTTTGCTGTTGTAAATGAGCACCGTTTCAAGTTCATTCAGACGAACAGCCAATAATCCAAGGAGATTTGACAGTCCTTGACAATGAAATGACAGGATATGGAAACATTGCAAAAACCAAGCAAGACGGCTCGTGAGTAAGATATGTCATAAGTCTGTAAATTACGATCGTCCGGTTGATTGTATTCCTGAGAAGGACTGTTTGAGGTGACATTGACTGACGTTTCGACAGCCTGAGCGGAAGTCATCATCAAAGTCAAGTGAATGGTAAATCGTTAGTAGATGTTATAAGTCTCTGGTCGTTGTCCTGATTGGTCGACGAACTCGTGATGTTATTGGTCGTCTGTCAGTTAAACCGTGATGTTAAGTTATTGGCTGCAAAGACTGTAAACGTGATTCGTGCGTTTTGATCCGTCTCTTGTTAGTCAAATGTCCGTTGGTCTATCGTTAGTAAAATTAGTGGTTTGTCTATTGTTTGTCTGTCTTGTTGTAGTCGTCAACAAGTCGTTTTTAAGGTGCAGGTAGTCGTTGGCAACAGTTCAGTGGTGTTTGTTCTAAGTTAGTAAACCAGCTTTCCAGAGTGATTCGTTGAAAGTAGTTCGTTCTGTAGGTAACGCATTTAGCATTTAGAGTCCCAGTCGATTCTGTGGTTTGTTTTTAAATGGTGCTCACAATGTGATTGTTGTTATCACCATTTCTAGTCGCCCGTTTCTGTTCAGTCAGTCTGATGTTCAAATTTTTGCCGTTCTCACCAGTATAGTGGCCTGGCAGTCGCCGCATTTCATCTCGTAAACTTCTCCCTGTCTGTCGTTCGGGTTGTCTCTGCCCTTAACGTTCGTCAGTAGTTGTCGCAAAGTAGTCATATGTTTGTGAACAACGCGGATGTTTAAGGGTTGTAGGATCCGTGCGGACGAAATCAAGATATTAGACAACGTTTTCAACAAGACTCGCTTTCAACGAGTTCAAAGTTTCTGTAAGTGTTGCGTCTAATGAAGTCCCAGCTGTAATTGTTCTTGTTGAAAACGTTGTCTTAGTGCTTGATTTCGTCCTTGAAACTGTCAGGTGAGTCACAAAACTAGTTGCGCGCGTCTTGTCAAGGTCCGTATAGTCGTTGCTTCTGTGTGAGAAGTAGGGTTGTAAGATGATTGATAGAGTAGAACAATTACAGACGGGAATTTAATAGACGCAACACTCATGGCAGAAACTCTGAACCGAACGTTACGAACACTAACTCGACACCTGTCACTACTGCAACCGCACGGATTCTACAACCGTTCAGGTTGTCGAAACGTCAGTCAATATCACCTCAAACAGTCCTTCTTAGGACTATACTCACCCACACGATTGCAAATTACCGACTTATGATATGACTCCTGGGTTCAAACCATTTACAGAGTGAGATATGTGTTCAGTTTGATGCCCGAAAAAAAAAACAACCAAGCAATGCTGAGCCTCTAAATGACCTTCCGAGGACGGATTCACGGAACTGATCCCCAGAATATTGGAGGACAATTCGGAACACTTTCGGGTTTTTGAAAAACATTTTTTGAACGAGAGTGAGCCCAAAAGAGCCCGTCCGAAATATATTTGGAACCTAAAAGTTTCAGGACTATTCTTGAGAAACGAACACCAGCTTATTCCTTGGGAGTTCCACTTTTAAGCTTGGCTAAATCTATATATTTAAATTTAAACGTACGTTTTACACAGGAAAGATAAGAAAGGAACAATTAAACTTCTCACGCCTGTTTTTAACGTCTTGCTTTTAATTAAAGCATCACCAAACGTGTTGATGTTACAATGCACACAGTTTCTTATCCCAGTTATCTAAAAAACTACTTTACAATTGACTTATTAGAGTCTATTTATGCATTTATGCGGAACAGATGGCTTGGCGCAAGTCCTAAGCCTGAGCTGTAGGAACTTCTTCAATGAAGATCCGGGACACTGAATTCCAACCTGTTTTGGCGTTGCCGTTTCCATATCTGGCACAATTTCCAACCCAGAATCCCACGCGTACCTTTCCTTTGTGGATGTTGTTACAGTGCCCTTCAATATGGCGGACACGGTGAGGATTTTGAGTTTTGCCCGAACTGCCCAAGTACACAACACCATCAATGGGAAGGGGAGTTGAACATTCAGCACCGTTGAAAGTGAAGTACCAGCGTTTGCAGCACTCTGCACAAGCATAGACTCTAAGAGCTCCAGTCCAGGCCACATGGAGAGCTGTGTCAGTAAAGTTTTTGGTGAACACACAGTCCTGCAAAATAATGCGAAAAATGAAACAGACAAGAGCTAAAAGAAACATACGTACGTGCGTACTCGGAAGCGAGCACTCCGTTTTATTGATCCTGAAATAGCAAAAACTATTAAGAGGCTGTCTCCCTAAGAGTGTTCCACTCGATCTCGGACTCAAAATTAGATTTCCTTCAAATTTCTACCACAAATGCTACTATCTATCCCTACTACTAAAATGCACTTGAAATGACCCAAAAGTTTATTTTGCTCCCGTTTTGAGGATTTGATTGTCAGTATACCGTAAGTGACTAAAATTTGGCTATTTTGGGCGCCGTAGTACGGGGTTTTTCAATTATCGATTAAAATGACTTCGCACCATCACAACCTTCAAATTTACACCCATTTGATAGCTTATTACTTCTTTTTACCGCTCCTGTGTCATTTGGACATTTTCCCGATCGAAATCGTGTGAAACTGAAAATGATAAATGAACTAATCTAGTAAGTCACTCGAACTGGAAGAAATAGTGCTTTTGAAACATGCCAAAATTATTCTCAATTGAGGCACTTAGGCCAGACGTAAAAACCCGTTCTAGACATAGACTAAGCACTATTTCCTAGAATTATACAACAAAACTTGCGGCAGAATGCGATTCTGAGAAATTGTGTCGAAGTTTTAATAGTAAGTCATTTTCGCCAATGGTGTCTTGCGTGACATGAATTACCATTCAAGTGTTGTTATATATATCCGCTTAATTAAAGAGATGTTGATGGTGGTTCAAAAAATTATATAAAGTACTTTTCCTGTTTTTGCTATGAAACCGATTCTGGAGGTCCAAAACCACGAATAGATACTGCAGTTACTTTATTTGCCACTCACCTTGCCGGTTCGATAAATAACTCTCCCCTCCGGCAAAGGATTCGGCGGTTTCATCATAGAGGTGATGAAAAAGTCTTTTTTTCTTGATCATGAGATAACACGAGGAAGCTATAATCTCTATAGTGCTTTCAGCTATATTTTAAATTCACCAGTTCCAGTCGCCGTGAGTCTTAAGGGGGAACAAACGAGAAAGAAAACGATTCCAACCTCAACCTGGGAGTTGCGTTGCACTGTGATCAGTAACAACATTTTATTTTTAACTTAAAAATAACAATGACAGCGAGCAGCTAATACGGCAAGACCTTTAGGATATATATATATATATATATATATATATATATATATATATATATATATATATATATATACATATACAAATAAAGAAAGAAATTGTTACTAGTTACTCGAGTTTCACGCTCAAGGCGATCATCAGACTGAGTCTTATATATATATATATATATATATATATATATATATATATATATAAAATCACTAGCTAAGGAGAGGCTTGTCACCGAGGGTTGTCATTTCTCGCGGTTGGGATACAACATTAATTTATATTTTAAATTTTGTCCTTTTCCACCCTCCCCCACCCTAAGAATGTATTTTCTAAATGGTTTATGCTGATTGCACGAACAAGGGTTACAACAGTTCAAGTTATAATACAACAAAAGGTCCTAAGACACATCTTTAGACGCGCAAACTGTACTTATTTTAGGAAGGTGGTGTACTGACTGAAGCTGGAGCAGGGAGGAGCCATTAGGTCCCGGAAACCATCTCTACTGGTCTACCCTGCGACACTCTAAGCCCCGTACGTAGTAGAAAGGAAATAACTTTGCTTGACTAACTGAATCCAGCTCTAAATAAAGGAACCCTGTAGAAGACAGAGGCCATAACGGCTGAATTCCCCATCCAGCGGCTTTCCCCTTTCAAAGTCAATAAGGGAGTGGCCATGAAAGGGGTGGGGGGGGGGGGGAGTGGAGTAAAGTTATGTCCTGGTAGGCGCAGATGCGACGCAATATCCAAATGACGTTAATAATTTATCCACGTGCGTCAATGATTAAGGTCAGTATTCGCCAAACCTTTTTCTTTTTTTTTCTTCGACTGATTTTCTTGTGAAATATCGATGCCTGCCTGACACGCGAAAGAGGCTCTTTGCTTGTGCGCGAGCCTCCCTTATCCTTACTTGTAATTTTCAAGCTCATTCCATTTGTGCCCGTCCGTTTCGACCAACCAGCAAGAAATAGCAAGCTGTTTTCGCTTGTGTTGTTTCTATAATATGGGATATGTTTTGGGTTTGTGCTTTTTGCCTCAGCTTCCCGCATTCCTCTAGGCTATTTTTTTCTGTCGGCGTTAACCCTCATACGTACAAGCAATCTCATTCCCCCACTGTGATGCAAAGGATGGGGTTGATGGACTCTTGGATTTCGTTTTGTTACAATATTTCGAAAAAATTTCGCCTTTTGAAGATAGCCTTAAAGTGCTCTACGAGATGAGGTAGAAAGTAGATATTATCATACAAAAACGGTCGAAATTGAAAATTTTTCATGCTAGACGAGTAAAGAAGGAGATATGCTGTTTGTCGATATCGTATACTTTCTCATCGAAAAAAGTTGAAAAACATGCATTTTATATCAAACTTTGCCATAATGTGGCTCACGGATACATGCGTAAAGCTTCTGAAAACGGCAGTTGCTGACAAAAAATCTGTTTGAAGAAATTGATAGCCTGCAGGCCTCCTCCCCCTTCTACGTCCCAGGATCATAATTAAGCATCATTTTATTTACAACACCGACACTCGTGAATAACGTCTTTCACCAAATGAATCAGGTCTGCATTTCGATCTTTTGCTCGAAAAAGAACCTCAAAATGGTGAAGTATTGTTTTTAGCATGGCGACACTGAATATGCCTATTTTTTCTGTTCTTATAATAGTCACAAAAATCATAGGCGTCAAAACTGTGGGATTTGTGAGGCCGATTTCTTCATTTATATCGTCCACCAAAGCGCAGCAGTCTCATACCAGAATTGACGGCCTCAATATCTTGATTTTCATCTTCTTCTGGCCGCGCTGTCGCATCCGTTGATGCAGTGCTATCATCCTGGCCGTGGGACTTCTGAAGCTAAACATGAAAAGAAGCTGGTAATCTGGGTCTTCGTGAGCCATTCTCTTTTTCAAACAGCCTTTCGTTTCTTTCATTTCGCGCATTACGTATGCTATTTGCTTGAACTTGATCTGGGTCAGCCGTTTTCCCACGTCCAACTTTGCCGTGGTCTTGCGGCCAGGATTCAAAATTAATTTATAGTTAAAATCTTCTCCTTTTTCACCCTCCCTCATCCTTCAGAATGTATGTTCTAAAGTGTTCATGTTGATCGCACGCACGAACATTACAGCACTTCAAGTTGTAGTACGACAAAAGGTCTAAAGTCACATTTTAGACGTGCAAACTGTACTTAGTTTAGGAAGGGTGGGGTAGACTGAAGTTCCACAGGGAAGAGCCACTAGGTCCCGGAAACCACCTGAGCTGTTCTAGCCTGCGACACTCTAAGCCCCGTACGTAGTAGAAAGGAAATAACTTTGCTTGACTAAGTGAAACCAGCTCCAGTAAAAGGAACCCCAATGAAGACAGAGGTCATGACGGCTGAATCACTTATTTAGCGACTCGTTCCTTTTAAAGTCTACAAGGGAGTGGCCCTGAAAGGGGTGGGGAGGGGTATGTCTTAACAGACGCGGATGCGACGCAATATCCAATGATATTAATAATTTATCCACATCCGGCAATGATTTAGGCCAGTGTTCATCAAAGCTTTCGTTTTTTCTTTGAGATGTTGTCGTGTAATGTCGTTGCCTGACAAGCGAATAAGCCTCTTTGCTTGTGCGCGTACCTCCCTAATTTTCAAGCTTATTCCCTAGTTTGCAGTTTGCTAGTTTGTCCGTTTCGCCCTACCAGCTCGCAAGAAATCACGGGCTGTTTTCGCTTGTGCAGTTTCGGTCATATGGGATACGTTTTGCGTCTG
This sequence comes from Siderastrea radians, assembly GCA_964017195.1. Taxonomy (NCBI): domain Eukaryota; kingdom Metazoa; phylum Cnidaria; class Anthozoa; order Scleractinia; family Rhizangiidae; genus Siderastrea; species Siderastrea radians. The sequence continues at coordinate 26,567,585 of OZ024890.1, forward strand.
TGCTTTTTTCATCAGCTTATTACATTCCTCGAGGCGGACGGAGACTTCGCGTGCGGACCACTCCGAATATGGACTTCGAGTTAAAATATGCTTTCTATATACTCACTCGGTTCCACAGTATAAAATTTTTGCTATCTTAAATGATTCGTACTAATACTACCGGACGAATTGACTCGAAAAGCATAACCCTTGCATCCCGAGAACCACAAAGTTTATACTGCTCGAGACCACTGATCTGCGAAATCATTCGATTTTTCTGAAAAGTTTTGAAGACCAGAGCTTTTTTCCATTCTCATATCAATTCCAAACTGGCGGAATGACGTTGCTAAGTTCACAGATTGAAAACGTTGAGTGAAATCGATTGTAACAGAGTAATATTTACGCTAGTCCGCTATACATTCAGTCCGATGTTCTAAGTTTGTATTCCATGATCGGAAGTCCGTTGTCCGCAGTCCGGAAATGCGATTTTTACTGGCCTGTTTATATTTTGTAACACAAGTCGTGAAACATTTAATTCATCGGTTGTTCTCCAGAAATATAGCGACTGGATCTCGGTACCTTTGTTATAAATCGCTACTTTGTCGTCTTCGTATCTTGTGATGAACAAAAAGACTGTACGTTGCACATTTTATGAACCACGAAAGCGTTCGACGGAAAGAGTTTTAAATAACAAGGTAGGCGTCATTATGAGCAGGGTCTGGAAGGGGGGTCCTGATCCCGTATTCCCGCGTCTTTTTCACGAGAATCCCGCATCCCGCACTTTTTTCAACGCTATCCCGAATCCCATTTTTTCGCTCCCCAAAAAAATACATTAAATTTAAAAAAAGGCTAATTTCTGCAAAAGCTAATAAATCTAAGATTTAAATTGGCCCTTTCAACGCCACTGCCTGTCTTTTGCACTCTAGCAATCATGACCTGGCGCTTTTTGGCTTTTCTCCGAGGCCTTTGCTCCTTCTAACCCAGTGCAGGCTCTTAAGTGCTTCTGGAATCCGTATAGCTCTTTGTGTTCGTCGCTTAGCGGAACATTGAATTTTTCCTTGTGGATCGCCGCGGTACGTCTGGCGCTAAAAGCCTCGTCTGTGGCCGCAAGAAAGAACGACACCAAAACTCTCACTGTCCAATTTAGGGGAGCAGAGCTGGCATCACTATTTGCTATATCTAGCCGTTAAACTGTTGAAACAAACCCCTCAAGATTACAATAAATGTGAAGAGCTTGAGCACTTGAGCACTTGAGCTCCGGGGTGGGGGGGGGGGACTTGAGCATCGAGTCAATAACTAGTGTGCTATTGCTACACCACGTACCCTTTCCTGGCGTCCGGTTGAAACAAAATTCTTTCTGCTGTCTGCTCGTCTGTCGATTACTTGATAGTTTTAATAGGATCACTATTAACCAGGCACACTCTATACCTTGGTTTGAAAGGCGATACCATTTAGCGCTCGCCTGGTTGATTTGCTTTTGCAGACGTCTCCTATTTCCTTTGCTTCTAGAGTATTTTTGCCACTAGAACGTTTATTTGGGTCGTGAAGATTTCCCGAATTCCCTACAGACAGGCACAAATCTCGCATCCCGTGCCCAAATTTTGGCGAATCCCGCTTCCTTGGCAGCAGTCAAATCCCGAATCCCGTCAAGATATTTTGCGTTTTCCCGAATCCCGTACGGTATTTTGGTCAAATCCCGGATCCCGAGAATACCCTTCCAGACCATGTATGAGGTGATTTCTTAGGTCAAGGAGCATAAGAATAGATGTTGATATAGCAACATGAGAAATCCATTGTATGTAGAAATGTAATCAGATTTCCCTTCATTTGGGTAGAATTATTGATAAATTAAGCGACCATAAGAAGACAACAAGTCTTCCGACTGGAATGCTAGTCTATGTCACGCAAGACACCATTGGCGAAAATGGCTTACTAAACTTCGACACAATTTCTCAGAATCGCATTCTGCCTTAAGTTTTATTGCATAATTCTAGGAAACAGTGCTTAGTCTATGCCTAGAACGGGTTTTTATGTGTGGCCTAAGTGCTTCAATTGAGAATTTTGGCATATTTCAAACGCACTATTTCATTCAGTTCGAGTGACTTATTAAATTAGTTCATTTATCATTTTCAGTTTCATAAGATTTCGATCGGGAAAATGTCCAAATGGCACAGGAGCGGTAAAAAGAAGTAATAAGCTATCAAATGGGTGTAAATTTGAAGGTTGTGATGGTGCGAAGTCATTTTAATCGATAATTGAAAAACCCCGTACTACGGCGCCCAAAATAGCCAAATTTTAGTCACTTACGGTATACTGACAATCAAATCCTCAAACCGGAGCAAAATAAACTTTTGGGTCATTTCAAGTGCATTTTAGTAGTAGGGATAGATAGTAGTATTTGTGGTAGAAATTTGAAGGAAATCTATTTTTGAGTCCGAGGTCGAGTGGAACACTCTTAGGGAGACAGCCTCTTAAATTCCCAATCTAGGTCATTGAATTATTAATACCTGCTTTTTGCCCTATAAGGAAAGTGGGTGCCTTGTCAAGTGCCGTGGTTTTCAAAAGTTTTCGTTGCGATGCAAAATATTGGTCCAAAAATACGTCAAAAAACAAAAATTGGTAACGATTAATAACAAAAGTTGAGACGCTTGTTCACGTTTTTGGATATGAGGTGGCTAAAACCGACTCGACTGGGCGCTACGGGCCACGTTGCCTATTTGCCACCTAATATCAACTCGTACTCGTGGAATAGTTGTTAATCATCTTGTATTTTAGTTAGAAAGAATACAAAGGGAAAGGACAAACGTACAGTAATATTCAGTGTGCAGATTTCATTGCGTTTTTTTAATGAAACAGATAGCAAAATAGTTTGAAGGCAATTCTTAACACACCACTCACCTTGATCAGACCGTTGTCTTTGTCATCATCCAAGTTATTCCAGGCACACTCTTTCCAGTTCTTATAAGGCATCAGTCGTGGATTCCCAGGGTGTCCTCTTGCCCCACTCTCTCCACGCTCCCCTTTTTGACCGGGGGGACCCTGGAATCCAGCTTCTCCTTTAGCACCGTCCTTTCCATTTGCGCCAGCAGGACCCATGACACCAGGAGGTCCCTGGGGTCCAATTCTCCCTGGGCCTCCCTGATCACCTTTGGCTCCGTCACGGCCATCACGTCCGTCACGGCCTGGTGTCCCAGGGGACCCAGGCTTGCCATGCATGCCAGGAATACCACCATAACAAAAGCAGGGAGGCTGTAAGTTTGAAAAAAGAAATAGAAGTTTCTCTTTGATTACTGCAATTGCGCGTAGCTATTGGACAGGCAAAACCCATTATCTCAAACTGAAGCCCACGTCTCTTGTTTTTTCCTTCCAAGTTTGAAGTTATTTATTGTGAGCTATCTCAAGCTCGAATTCTCTGCCCTGCCGGAAAAAGTTTGGCTTTTGGTGGCCTAAATTAACATACCATATCATGGACGCAAAAAGTTTTAAGCATGAGCTTTCTTAGCTTTGCCTGCACTGAAAAAAGGAAGCATGGAAATCATATTACCCAGATATCACGTGGTTTTGAACTACTGCTGCTGTTTTCAATGGCAGAGCAGAGGGAAATCAATATTAACGGAAACAGGAACGTACACGTCATGAAGGTCACTTGTGATGGCGCCATCAATATTCAGCTTTCTAATAGAAAAGAGAAAGAAAAAGAAGAAAAACAAGGTTTTCTTACTAACGGTCAGTGTTCTAGATAAATCACGAAGATTTTGAGCGAAACATCTGATTTATAAAAAATATAGGATGTTATGACAATTTGTATACCAGGAGCCCATCAGTTGATAGGCTCCTGGTATGCTGATCTCATGGAAAGAACAAGCAGCGATAGTTGCAATGTTTAGAACAAGATCCACCAGACTAGACTGATAAAAATGTTTTCTGTCTTCGTGCCAACGAACATTTTCATGTCTGAAAAATTTCAGGGAAATCCGTAGATTTCTTTTCCCTTTTTAAGAATTTCATGCTCCTATAAAGTGTAAATTAAACAGACATTAAAACGTGAGGCGTTATTCTAGCTGACAAATTCTCGAGATTTTTTAATATTAATGAACTGTAGTGTAGTGCATGTTTTGATACCTGCTGCATTCCACCTCAAAGTGGTTAATGTGGTGGTTAATTATAAATTCGGAGTCATGCCCTTAAACACGCCCACCAAAAGCGCAGTTACGTGTTGATCTCTGAGGCACTCCAATTAAAAGCTGATCCACTTTACAGATAACTTTACTAGAGGCCTCTAAAAAGCAATATTCGGAATTTCTAATATGCAGCTTTGAGACTAGAGTGGCAAAATAATACTGCAAGACAAGAAAACTAGAAAGTGATAACAACCAAATTCCAAAACCAGTGACGAATTAAGTTAAACAAAGAAAGAATTATCACAGTGAATTTGTGAAGCGTCCTTTTACTGATTTTAGCCACACCCATGCAGCATTGGAAATATGAAGTAATTAATTAATTTTACTTCAAGATTGTATTGATTAGAACAACATCTACCAGACTAGGCTGATAAAAATGTGTTCTGTCTTCGTGCCGACGAACATTTTCATGGCTAAATAATTTCAGGTAAATCCGTTCATTTCTTTGCCCTTCTTTAGAATTTCCTGCTTAAAACTATAAATTAAATAGGCAATAAAACGTGAGGAGTTATTCTAAGTGATAAAACAATTTTCGAGATTTTTTTAAATATATTAATGAACATAAATGTAGTGTATGTTTTGGTCAGTACACTGCGTGCCACCTCAAAGTGGTTAATGTGGTGCTTAATTATAAATTCGGTGCCGTGCCTTTAAACACGCCATCTAAAAACATAGCTACATATTGGTCTCTGAGGCACTCCAATTAAAAGCTGATCTACATTACAGATAACTTTACTAGAGGCCTCTAAAAAGCAATATTCTGAATTTCTGATATGCCGGTTTTGAGACTAGAATGGCAAAATAAAACTGCAAGGGAAGAAAACTAGAAAGTGATAATAACCAAATTTCGAAACCAGGGACAAAATAAGATAAACTGAAAGAAAGAAATCATAGTGAATTTGTGAAGCGTGTTTTTACTGATTTTAGCCATACCCATGTAATATTGGAAATATGAAGTAATTGATTTCTTCAAGCAAAATGTGGTCTCTTTTTTAGACTTTCTTGATTAGACGTTTTGCTAAGCTTATAGTACAACTGGGGTCTAGTTACAGCGCACATTGATTTGCAATACAAAAACACGCATTTTTGATCATTCTTCATGCCCTGACATAACATAATGTACATATTTAAAATGCGTAAGGCTCATCAAAATACATCTCGCGCGCGGCTCGAAGCCAACGTTTTGTTTCTAGCTACTGAGAAGTTATTCAGAGTAACGTCCTGTTTGTTTATCTGGCTATGCTATGTATTATTAAAACAAACCATGTCATCCTTGTCTACCCCAAACGAACACAATATCTGATGCAGTAAGTGGCAACTCACCCAATACTCCCAGCTTCACTGTAGCTTGCACTGCTCAGATTAAAGGAAAGGTACAATAGCTGTTCCCTGTTATAGCTTTATTAACCAATCAAATTACAGCAGCTGAGACAAATAAAACCATTCTTATGTTTCCATTGGCTGTTCTTCTATCGCTTTTGTATTTTTCCTATTATTTCATGCCAAAATTCAAGTTAGTGATCCAAGTATACCTAGTGCCCGGATACAAGGGGACTATACAGGGGGATTCTCATGTCGAGGGATGTTATCCCTGGGAGACTGTAACCTGTTTGAAGTATGAGTTGTGGACAAAGAACAGTTGTCCTCACTTGTTTAGGGGAAGGAGAAAAGGAAAGCTGTCCTCGCTCGCTATAAAATGGTAGAGATGCACTTTTCATTTTCCGAGGGTAGCTGTTTATATTGTTTATGCAGGGGGATTGATTGAGGGGAGGGCAAGAGTGAGGGGATTTTGGGTTGCTCACTGCGCGAACTGTTTACCTTGGGGGAAGGGAGGGGATTGGGAAGAGGTCAGGTGATAATAAAAATGCAGGGTACGAATCGGTTCTCGCTCTCTTTAAATTGATGATTATTTTAATATTCTTACAATTCTTTTTTACGGAAGGCTACTCTCGGAGGACGTAAGCATCGTAGAGTTCCAGCGTGTGGGGCCAGATTTTCGTTAGTTTCTTTACGATACAGCGCTTGCAACGGAAAATAGATCAAAATCTTCACATTGTACGTCTTGAAAATAGAAGCACGCTTGTTTGAATGAAATAACTTATTTGTTGTGAATATCTGATCACATAGGACTGATTAAGTTTTAATATGCATCTCTTAAAGAAACCGCAATGGATTTAGAGTTCTAAATCGTTTTAATATATTGTTATTTTTACATCCATAAATGTATTTAAAGTCGATATGTATCTTCCTGTATAATATCACCAACGTTACATTTGATCACTTGTGACACCAAGTTGCACAATTCAGTTTCAATCATCGTGATTTTTCTACTGGAGTAAAATACTAAAATTGTTTAAAACATAGAGTCGTATCACGACTTCAAAGGTCAATATACCAAGGAAAACTATTTTTGGAGTTGCTTTAGAGCAATTGATAAATGCGCTTGTGTGATAATGTTTCAGTGTACAGACAGTATAGAGCTTAATTTACATAAAAACTTTCCAACCGATACTAAAGGATACGGGTGTACTATTGAATTATTCAGTCACGTCATACTGAGATAAATACTCTTATCAAAATAATTAGCTCGAGAGATATAATTTGTCTTCTTAAGGTTGAAAATGAAGGTGAGCGGGGACTGGATACCTTCGCGCTTCGTACGAGAGCTTCAACTGAGCGGAAACAGGAGTAAATACACTATGCCTTTTTTCTTTTTGTTTTGGTCGTTAATGTTGTTTTTTACAGTTTTATTTAAGACAATAGTGATTTTGTTGTTAAGGACTAACCGATGATTAATGATGTGCTTTTAAGAAAATAAACTTCATATGGTACCTGCACAAAATAAATAAATCTAGATTTTGGTAAATATGAAGCAGAAATATATATAATAAGAGTTTGATACGCATTTATTATTTTTTAAAATTTGGAATTCAGCATGCGCCGTACAAGTTCAGTTTTATAAAATTGTTTCCGCACCTACATACTCAATAACTATGTTGTTAGACTAATGAGACTGCAAATACTGAGAAAAGAGAGATTTTAGACATCAGTTATTCTGTCTCAATGGCAGCAATATATCAGAGTATCGTCTTCACCAATTCCAATTGACCCCCGTTGTAATTCGAAGATTTTTGCCTTTTCGCCTTTTTTTTCGGAAACGTGTTTCACACAGTTTTTGTATTAAAAAACGGGAAAACAAGAAAGAGAGAAAAGAACAAGCAAACGCTCCAACATCCTGCTTTTAATTATAGTATCAGCAAACGTCTTGAAATTATAAGGCGCACAATGAATTCATATTCCAATATTCTGAAAAGCTACTTAACAACAAAACCACTCCTAAGCGTTCATTCGTGCGTTATACAGGAAAAGATGAAACTTCTTCCAGGAACTTCTTCTTCTAGGAACTTCTTCAATGAAGATACGGGACACTGAATAAAAATCTGTGCAGGCGTCGGCGTTTCCATAACCCGCGCAATTACCAACCCAGAATCCCACGCGCACGTTTCCGTTGTGGATGTTGTTACAATATTCTTCAATATGGCGGACGCGGTGAGGACTTTGCGTTTTGCAGGAAGAATACAAGAATACAACACCGTCAACGGGAAGGGGAGTTGAACATCCAGCACCGTTGAAAGTGAAGCACCAGTGTTTGCAGCATCTTGCGCAGCCATAAACTCTCAAGGTACCAGTCCAGGTCACATGGAGAGCTGTTTCAGAGAAGTTCTTGGTGAACACACAGTCCTACAAAATAATGATAAAATGAAACAAGGAAAGGTTGAAAGAAAAATAAATTTACGCAATCAGAAGCGAGTACCTCGTTTCACTGATGCTGTATGAGGAAAAACCGTTAAATTATCAATCTCAGTTATTGAAATTCCACCTTTCTGATTGGCTCACTGCGCAGAGGTTAGCAAATTACCCTGCCTTTTCCCTTACAAGGAAATTGGATGCCATGTCATCTGCAGCAGTGTTTAAAGAGCCAGTGTCACCCAAAGTGCTTTGCGCGCTTGTGTTTTTGTTTTGAAACAGCTTTTAGCGTTTGGCTGGCGCGTTTGCCGGACTTTTCGCAAATTACACCGTGCCGTAATGGCTTTCTAGCGAGCTGATATGTACAGTAGTAGACTCGGAAAACAGAAATATCTTCATCGCTAGATGTTACTGGAGAAAACAACTCTAGAACTGACTTTGTAGTCAACGCGTATGGAGCTATCATAGCACCCGATCGATTGATCGATCGATCGATCTCGATGTATGTAAAACCAGAGAAGCCACTTCCACTCGGTATAAAAATAAGACAAAAAGAAATAGTAAGAATATTGACGTCTTCATCGCTAGATGTCACTGGAGAAAACTAATCAAGATCTGACTTTGCATGTAATGCGTATACATGGATCTATTACACTCCGATCGATGGATCGCGCGATCGATCGTATCGAGCGATGTTGATGGACGCAAAAGCCACATACACTTTTTGTAAAAATAAAAAATAAAGAGACAGCTGTGAACGCAAGGAATAATTAACAAAACAGCACAAGCTCATGACCATAAGCATTATTTTGGAGCAGGCCCATAGCTACTGTCATTTCAATTTGTAGTAAATTAATGTTCCTTCTGTTTTCATCCGGCAACGAATGCAATGTAGAACTATTTCGGCAAACACAGTGTCAGTACTATTGCTGAAACCCGTAGATGTTTTTCTTTTCCTCCGCTATTGATACACGGACTCCTTCAGCCGTACCACTTTGGCAGAGGTCAGAAGACTCGGCCTTCGCCTCAGCTTTCCTGGATCCTACGAATCTGACTACGAAGCATCCACTTTTAAGATCTCCTTCTCTACCGCGCAAACACCACAGAATTCGGAAATATAAAACGAAATCGATATGATGACACTTAAATGTCAACTCGAAATTCACACCAGTGGTTTCGGATCGCTAGCGGCAGCGATGGAAGAAGATACGGCAAATCAGACTTCACAACAATCAAGAAAATGGCGGATTTTTCATATATGAAAAATGTACCTCCGCGCGCAAAGCACCTTGGGTGACACTGGCTCTTTAAAAGAAAGTGGATGCCTTGACAAGTTTCGCGGCGTTCAGTACAGTTCGCAGCGATGAAAGAGATTTGTCCATAAGCATGCCAAAAAAATTCATCAACTTTTACCGTAGTTGAGAGTTTAATAAAACAATTATTGGACCCGCAGTTATTGGTGGTAATTACAACCAACGAGGCGCATTATCCCCAACGAGGCGCGTTATCACCTCATGCCTAAGTCACGCTCGTAGAGTAACTGTTAATTACATTTTATAATTATCGTTAAATAGAATACGAAGAGAAAATCAAAAAGAAATATCAGTGTGTGGGTTGCATTGCATTTTTCTAATGGCAGCAGATACAAAAAAAAAGTATATCGGCAGTTTCTCACAAACCACTCACCTTGATCAGACCATTGCCTTTATTAACATTCACGTCTTTCCAGGCGCACTCTGTCCAGTTCTTAAAAGGCATCTGACCTGGAATCCCAGGGAGTCCACTTGTCCCACTTTCTCCGCGCTCCCCTTTTGACCGGAAGGACCATGGACCCCAGGTTCTCCTTTAGCACCAACCTTTCCAGGAAGACCTATGGCACCAGGGGGTCCTCGTGGTCCAACCCCTCTGGCTCCGACACGGCCATCACGTCCGTCACGGCCTGGGGCACCAGGGGAATCTGGCGCCCCAGGGGTACCAGGTGCCCCAGGGGAACCAAGCTTGCCATGCATGCTGGGAATACCACCAAAACAGAAGTGGGTAGTCTGCAGGTTTGAAACAATTAATTGCTGCAAACGTGCATTACTATAGGACAGTAGAACCACACTATTTCAAACTCAAATCCACTTCTCTTCCAATTTTATACGTATTTACTATGAGCTCTCTCGAGTTCAAATCCTCTGCCATCCCTAAAACGGTAATTATAGTGGCTTATATTATGGACTTCAAAATTGCTTTTATTTTACTTTTTTTGTTGCCTTTAAGAAGCAAGGAAGCTTTCTTAGCTTTGCCTGCACTGAAAGAAGAAAGTATGGAAATCATCTTACCCCGATATCACGTGGATTTCCACTACTATTGCTGTTTTCAGTGGCGGAGCAGAGTGAAATCAATATCAATGGAAACAGGAACATACACAATATGCAGGTCACTTGTGATGGCGCCATCGATTTTCAGCCTTCTAAGAGAAAAGAACAGACGTTTTTCTTACAAAACAACGTTTTTTTCTTACTAACAGTCAGTGTTCTAGAGAAACCACGAAGATTTTGAACGGCGAAACACTTGATTTATAGGATGAGATATTATGACAATTTGTATACTGATACCATGGGTTTAAGCCAAAATTAAACTTGGTTGTAGGTTTAAGTCCTAATTAAATGTAACCAAAACAAATGTTTAGTGTCGTTTAATAGAGACATTAAAGGTATTTTAAATATATGTTTCAGGAATGTTTAATTAGAACTTAACCCTGCATTAGACAGGAACCTTAAGTTATGTTAAGGTGGGTTTAAGCCAAAATTAAACTTGGTTGTAGGTTTAAGTCCTAATTAAATACACCCGAAACAGATGGTTAGTGTCGTTTAATAGTCATTAAAGGTCACGTATTTCTAGTTAAATATTAGTTTCAGTCTCGTTTAAGAGCTATATCAAAAGACACGAACATGTGTTTCAGACATTAAAACCTAGACTTAAACTGGCCAAAATGTGTCTGAAACAAGGACCTCAAATCACTGAAGTGAATAAAGTGAGTAAACAAAGTACCATTTGCTAACAAATCTTTATTGTCAATTCGCTTAGCTTCCTCCTTTAAGTATTAAATAAATAAGTGATAAAATACACTTCATTTCTTGTTTATAATCAATACATTCTATCTTTAATTTTCTTAAACTGCACCATTATACTTTTTTTATCCTTGAATTTCTTTAAAAAAACTCCTTATATTTCACATCTTATATTCAAATGAAAGTTCAAACACATCTTCACTGGGACTGTTCTCTTTTCCTACAAATTCGCTGACCTGAGAGACACGAAGAAAAGAGAATTTTTGCCCTTGGTGGTATGAATGAAAGTTTGACCTTAGCAAAAAAAAAAAATCACTTAGTGAAACCGGTACTAGAATAGATGCTCTTTCAGATGACTAGTACCTGCACCTACAGTTCCACTGTACCAGTTGTTTTGTTTGGATGCTAATGAATGAGTACACAAGCACTTAAGTTCATTAGTTGCTTATAGGCATTGCTACAATGTTATCCAGGATAGATTCCTCTTTCCTCCAATCTTTACAATGTAGTTCATCCAAAAGCAAAACATTGGACTCTGTACAAAGGACATTGATTCAAAGCAAATTTTTCCCCTTTTTGATTTTTGTTTATAGCTGACTTATCCAGATTAACAGTGACTATGATAACTGGGAGTGTTTCTGATCTGCGATAAGGACTTCTTTAAGCCTGTCTTGATGGGGATTGAACTTGTTGATCCACTTCAGATTATGTACACATGCGACTGATCTGTTGGAATGAATGAAAGGATAGTATTAAATTTACTCTACAAATACAAATAATTCCCATGGACACTGACCCAGGTAACAGTTAAAATGTGCAGTTACTGTGGACGCTTTTTAAAGTCAAACTGGTATATGTGAATAACATTGGTGACTCAACCCCATCACAGAACTTTCTTATTTTCCCATCACAGAACCAGAACAATGGGTAACCTTATTTTTGAGAATTCATGGAAAATGGACCTAAGCTATTCATAAAATCATACATTTTAGTTAAATCGTCATTTAATAGCATGTCAGGGAAAGTAAAAAGTTCATTGCATAATAGAAACCAAAATGGACAGCAAGGTTAGCAACGCACATGGTAGATAAACTTACTATCCTACACGACAGTATCAATTAACTAGTCAATACAAGTGCATTTTATCTAAGTTTTGAACAGAACAGGACACGGGAATTGCAGCACTACATGAGGGTTTCCTGTGTGTAATGATGCCATGTTGAGCACAATTTTTAAGCATCAAACACTCATGTCAAAAAATTACATACAAATGGGTGTAAAAAAGACACAAATTTTCTGAAAGTGCAAGTTAAATTTACATGGGGAGGTTGGAGACAAGCTCATTTTGAGTGTGTATCAGTAAATAACACAAATAAGAGTAGAAGTTATGAAAGAATCGGGATAAACTATGTGTCGTGACCCTATTCATACCATAGGTGGCACAAGCAGTAGAAATGCATGTATAGCATGTGTGATGCTTGACCAGTGTTGTGTTCACCATAACCAAAAATTAATGCTTGAATTATAAAGGTTTGTATATGGGTTTTGGTTGTTTAAAGTAAGGCCCTAACACTACAAATGAGAATGTTTCTGATTTTCATAACCAAGACCGGTTTCTATTGGGTGGGCCTGGGATGATTGGTCCCATACTTAAACCCATCCTGGAGGGCCTGAGGCAGTACTTTGTTCAGCCTCTCTAATTTCGACCACTCGGACATGACTGAATATAGCAGGGGCCAAGGCCCCAGCAAGGCCAGCTCTTGGGATCACTGAGACATGCAAGTTTCACTACCATGGCATTGCGACATGCCAAAGGTTATTTTCCATACGACCACTCTTCACAAAGTTTTCAAAAATAATGGAAGTTAAATATTGTAAATTAAGTGACGGGCCAGGTTCATAATTTAATAAATAAATGTACTGGCTACACAAAAATTAATTTAAATGCCATGACACAAGACTTTTTCCTTCAAAGTTTCTCTGCCCCAAGAACTATGACTGTACTAACACGTACAAGTAACTAGAAATCAGTGAATATATGGTCATGTTTCAACTGTTCAGCAATCAAGGTTGGCTTAATGTGAACTCACCGACATCTAGGAATTTAATGCAGTAATAAAACAGCAATCAAGAAAGCTCCCAAATTATTGGTCAATTCAAAACATAGCAGAATGTGTGGCAGTTTTTGATGACTATTAATAATTATCAATAATTGCAAGTATCCATAGGACTTGTTAGGATATTTTGTGAAGCCAATTGAGTTAAATTAATCAATTGAAATTGTTTCTGGCCTTTACACTTCATTTATAGCGTTATGTTTTTAGTTTGAAAACTTAACAAAAGAGTGAAATACCAGATATGGAATGCACTGTTAATTTATTTAAAGGTCAAATAAACCAAAATTTCGACATTTTTCTTTCAATTCAATTTACTTGTTATGTGTTGATTTGGTATCAAATAAACATATTCTGAAGTTTCAAGTCAATTGGACTTAGGATCGCAGAGATAATGGCACGTGAAAAGTGCTACTTTTTGGCCTTCATAATCGTAGAGTGGTCGGGAAAGTTGTCGGTAAATTGTCGGAAATAACACTAGTGACGTCACTGTTGGCGAGCTGGAAAATTGCCGGGATTCGAAGTGTGAGGACTTGAGCGGAAAATCATGGTGTTTTGTGCTGCTATGAGAGTAAAGTAAGTAATTTTAAGTTTCCAGAAGATCCAGAACTGCCTCAAGAATGGCTCAAAGAATGAAAGGAGGATCGTTTCAACCCACAAAACACTGATTCACGTGTCTGTGCAGATCAGTTTACACCACAGGTAACCAAAGCGATTCCATCGAAAATAATCGGCGGTTTTCCACGGAAAATACCTAAAAATCCAAATAAAGTTTGAAGAACCTTACATGTTATGTGTTTGCTGTGTTTTTGCCGGTTTTCCTAGCTTGTGGAGGTTGTTTTGAGCGGTAAGTTACAGCGGTATAAACCGCCCATATCCGCCCAAGAACGGAGAGACTTCACACGGGAATTCCAATTGCGTGTTCAGCATTTGCACAACGTAGAAATTTAGAGGTAAGAATTTTGCATTTTGTTCAATATATCTATGAGTAGCTTGTATCTTCTGATGGTTGTTAACTCTTTCAGTTAGTTTACTTGAGAATTATAAGTCATAGCAGTTACTAAGCATTAACCTCGGGTTTTTGGCGCATAAATTAGGCTTCAATAATGTTATAAACAAACGTAAATTTCGAGCTCTGAATGTAATATTTTTCACACACTAAAATATTCCAGTTTTATCGCTTTCATCCAGCGGCTGCAGGCCCTTCTTAAGCCTCTCACAAGCCAACACTCAAGACAACCAACAACGTAAACCCAGATTTAATAAACTGGCCTAGTTTCTAAGTGTTGTAACTTTTCACTGGCAAACAGGTCCCAGGGGGGGTACTCCGGATTTCCAGTGACGGTGATAATCGAAGGATTTTTTTTGGGGGGGGGTGAAATTTTCCATTCCGGGATGTTTTTGGGTAGGGAAATTTGGCAAGTATTTTTTTGGGTGGCTTGATTTAAGTAGAGACTTTTTTGGGTATTCAAAACAATCTGAAGAATTGTGGTAGTGCCTGTGTATCCTGGCCGCGTAGTTCTGCGAATATTAAGTACTGACAACCAAACTTTTTTTTGCGGTTGTTTTAATGATATTTAACGATGGTGTCACATTACATTGCAACTGTTTCATAAAACCGGTTATACAATAGTCCGCAAAGTGTCCCGGGTGTATTTCACAAGGCTTCAATTCATTCAACTGATTTCTCATTCATCGTGTTTATCACCCGGCTTTATCCTCACTGGAATTCCCCTTTGCTGTAGTGAATTCTTGATATCTTTCGCTTGTGACTTGTGGTTTAATCCTTTCTGGAAATTTTTGAGGCTCGAAAATTTGGCATGGGATTTTGGAGGGTTAATTTTTGGTCCAGGGACTTTTTGGGTTCCTTGGAGGCCCTAGGGATTTTTTTGGGTTTTGATTTTTCCCCCATTCGATCATCCCCGTCACTTGAAATCCGGAGTACCCCCCTGGGAAGGAGGTGTTCCAGGCTGTTCCATGTTCATGATTTTTAGGGGAGGCAGAAATGACATCATATCAAGACGAACATGCCCCTATCAAGTTTATGGCAGGTGTATCACTTAAAGAAAAGGACATTTTGTTTCAAATGTGTTCTTTTTTTGCATTAAACCTGATAAATCAACCAAAATCAGTCTCAAACGAGTAAGATTTGTCATGATCAACGATTTTCGATAGTTTAGTTAATATAATTATGGGGTCCACCCTTCGTACAGCTGCTATCTGAGTACTTTCAGGAGGGGGAAATGGTTGACCCATAAAAACTGAAGGAATTGATTGTTGTTTGAAACAAAAAAAACACTTCTTCTGTAGGTGTCGCATATGTTCCTTGTCACTCCAAGAAGTACTAATACCTCTTGAAAAGTTGTTCCTGCCAGCATGAATTTCTGACAGTATGGTACCTTAAAACCCTAGAAAGTATCAAAACACGCTGACAATGGTCATTTTTAATTCCAGCCGGCCTAAGTGGTACCAAAGCATGAATTGTAATCACGGTGACCCCTTCACTACACTATGGGAGCCCCTCCCCTCTCACCTCCTAGCTTAAGTACCACTCTGTAGTAATTGAAGAAAATACAAAGTTTAGACACATTTCAAAGAGTAGCACAAGTGTCAACCAAATATGATGTTAATATTAACTAGCAAGACTGCCAAGCTGTTAATGGACATATTCAAAGCCCTTTCAGTTTCCACTTTTACTTGGAAAGCTCTCTCTAATTTTTAAAACCAGACAAGATGGAATGGCTATTGGGATTTGTCGTCCCAGCTTCATACGTATCCAGTAAGTGTGTTGCCTATAAGCAACATTACTGTATACTTGTTCTGAGAACGAAAGAGGAAACAACAGACTCATAAGAAAGATACGCGGATGAGTAAAAGGTAACTCATCAGTAAAGGGATTAAATAAATATGTCAACTACAAAAATAAATCTATATTAAATAAATAAACAAGTTAGCTAACCAGTAACAACAGTAGAAAAACGACATTAACTCGATTTCACAGTCTTAGAAATAATGAAATCACATTTGATTTGTTTAAGCTAAAATTTGAGAGTTTGTTTTTGCTTTCAACTAACAATTATATTACGTATATGTTGTACTGGTAGTACAAGTGATTGTAAACTCAATACTTGTTAAACCATATACAACAAAGGAGTCATAAAATGCACAAAGTTGCTAAGAACTTAACAAGGTATACTGTTTATGTAATCATGTTCATTCATGTAATAAGGGTTTTTGTAATTGTCATTTCATTATTGTTCCTTGATCTTTTACTACTTTTACGTCACCTTTTGTCAAATATCTTAGTATTTAGCACACAACCTCATAGGCATTGCAACATCTCATCATGTTTTAATGAAGGATCTTTTCTCATGAACACAATTTATAGGTGATTCATTTGCGGACCAAAATATGTAATTTTCCCTCCCCACTGGTCCCCTGGTTCCTCCCCTGCTCCCAGAGGTTTTTCTTTCTCTTTTCCCAAACAAAATTCAGCCACAAAGCAGCTCTCAGTGTGCCCACTGTCAGACCAAACATGTAATTTTCCTTACCCATCTTGAGAACCAGACATGTAATTTTTCCCACCCATTTTCAGAACTGACAAAACATAACTGTCACCCCCAAATCAATTACCATTTTCAGACCTGACTTTTAAGTCAACAACCATTTTCAGACCAAAAAGGCTTTAAAACCATACTCATTTGGGTTGCACCAATCTATTCATGGCGTTTGTTCTCTGCCTCTCCCCCCCCTCCCCCCCCCCCAAAAAAAAAGAGCCCAAAGAAAAATTACGTTAATATGTACGTACTAAGGCCTTCATTTTCAAAATACTGATTATAATCTGTCTCAATGACAGCTGGATTTAAAAAAATTCTCTTCATCTGTCTCTAGGACATAGCAGGTGGTATCTTATCACAGGATTTGGGAATTGCACGACAGCAAAACACTTTCTTGCCCAGCTGGCATTAGTACACAGTTGCCAAAATTTAAATGCCCCTTAATTTTGAGCTTAAGATTGTATACATGCAAAACAACAAACAAACAAAGTCACTAGTAACACTTTGCAATGTAGACAGATACATTCAACAAGATTCAAATACATTCAACAAGAACTGTAACCTGTTTTCGGCTATGTTCAAAATTTGAGCTGGATTTCTTGCCGCTGTTGCCGCGAGGCTGAAAACTGTACTCACACAGCAACCATAATGGATACATGTTTAAGAAGCTTTGCTTTACTCTAGTCAGTCTAGTCAGTAAGGCATAACAACAAACATCGATCATGATAAGTGTACAAAAGGGCTGCAAAGAACAACAAAAATGCCTCAGATAAAGTGGTAGCGCATTTATTAACAATTTTACGGCGAACTTTTACAGTGTAATGAATAAATAAGCTTAAACGCTCACCATTAAACTTTACCAATTCCGTCGTTTACTTTCGAAGCCATTGCTGTCGGTCGAATATCACCTGAGATTTTGCAGTCCGATTCTGTGGCAATTAGCTCAAACTGGTATGGCTCTACGTTCAATGCCACAGGTTTGAGCTCCTCGGCCATTTTCAACGCAAAGAAAACCGGTGAAAACAGAATTTTCCAAAAAATTACAACAATACTCTTCAATGCTCGCCTTTCGATCTTGAGCTTTCTTTGCTCATCAACAGTGACGTCACAGAATCAGCGGTCGTTTCCATTCCTTCCATTTAACCGCGCGGTCATTTCAGAAACGATTTCGTGAAACCTTCGGATATCTTCGTAGTTTTGGCTTTATTACTCCTTTTAAGGTCTCAGGAAGGAAAATTTCGGTCCAGTTTGGCTTTATAATGATTTCTTTTTGTGTCAAGACGCGTTTAAACGGCTAAAGCGGAATTATCAAAATTTGGGTTTATTTGACCTTTAAGTCATCACGTGGTCTACTTTAAAAGTACGATTCCATGTACCGTAAACTTTGATACCAGGTTGGGGGGGGGGGGTACTTCCTAGTAATAGGCTAATGGGGATGTGCCGCTGGATGGGGTCGCATTTTCACGACTGGAGCGCAGTGAGTGAGTAGAATATTGTTTTTAAAACGAAAAAATAAAATTTATACCTTCAAGCCACCGTGAAATTTTCTTTTTATTACACGGACAAGAGTGTTTTTGCACAAACAACAGTGCAAGAGCGGGAAATGACGTCATCGATATCCTCACTAGTGAGGATATGGAAAATACCTCACTCAAGTCCCGGATGTAGTTTCGTATGAACTTTATGAGTGGTCTATTTTCCACTAAAACACTCTTGCCTATATAATAAAACACAACAGCAGTTGCACATAATCTATGTTCATACAATTTATTGATGTTAAATGTTGTGAGGGAGTGACTCTGCAGGGTGTGACTTGACATTATGGAGCAAGGTGTCCAACATATACAATCATTTTTTCCTCTTGAAAGAGCAGCCCTCAGGCCATGCTGTTTCCAGGTGATGTATTAAGTTGTATTTAAGTTACTGGTTTAATGTTTGAGTAAGGGCTGATAAGACTGCAACAACAGTAAGACAAACAAGCGAAGGGTGAAACACAAAAGTACATGCAAACTGGTAACCTTTTTGGCAAATTGGGGATGTTTGCTCATCTGGTACACCTGTACTTTCAATAATATCATTTCTTTTCTTTGAAAACCCAATATTTAGGGCCAATTACATGCGCTGGGCTGGCCCATGATTAGCCAGGCTGGTTCAGGCAAAGATGACTGTGCAGCCTGGCATTCCATGTACATGATGCAAGTCACCCTGGCCTAGTAAACACAGTTTACATGGAAAACTTTCAGCCTGGCTAGCTGGGATTCTAGCATCACATTGCTGGGATCCTGGCAAACTGGGCTGAGATTTTCCCATATAATTGCTTGGCCCAATTTTACTTTTGGTATGTTTAACAGTCCACATGCTTCCCACGCAAGCTATGTGGCCAGTAGTATGCAGTTTCAAAATGTAATGTATAGCCCTGGATATTATTGAAATGTCCCTATCAACATGAAATATTGCAAAGAATGCTTACCTTTAAGCTTAAAATAAACATACTCAGCAGCTCATGTCACACGTTTTTGACAAACGTACAATTGAATGGCACAAGAAGAATCTTTAACCACTGAGCTTGCCTTTGTGGTTTAGAAGCTGAGCGATGAGAATTTCTGGGCCAGTTTGAAATGCAGTGTTCCTTCCTTGTTTTTCTCTTATTATGTACAGTAGAATGATTTGCAAAACCCTTCAAACTGTACAAAATGCACCATTTAGAGCCACAAGGACCAAACAGAAAACCATTGAACTGATTTCATTTTAACATTGAACTCAGGCGTAAATACCCCTCACAATATTCCATGTTAATAGGGATGTTTCGGTATTGCCATATACCCTGTTTAGCCCTGCTAGCCAGGCCAGGCCTCGTTAACAGGGATGGCTTGATCTGCCAAGATCCTGGCAAGTCTGTTCACAGGGGCCCACAATAAACTGCCTCACTTTTAATAGTTTCAAAATATAATTCCTTGCCCATGTTATCAGCCTCTATATTTATTTGCAAACCTTTCTCTAACAGTCAATTCTTCAACAAAGTAGATTTGATGAAGGCAATCCGATGTCAAAAACTAAACTACAAAATGTAATTTCCAATATTTTTCTTCGTTAAAAACTTACAATGTCGGTCCTCTTTGAGTGCACGTGTTCGCAAACAATACTGAAAACCTACATTGTAAGTTACTACACATCATCTGCATGGAGACTAAAAGAAAGACGGCTTACCTCTGTTTTCTGTATTTCCGTGAATGGAGAGATCCAATCCAGAATAGGAGAAGAAAACTTAGCCTCACTAGCCTCATCAAAGCGTGCTTCAAGTTCAAATATCCCGCCAGTTTAAATCCACGATTCACGACGATTTTGCATTTGTGCGCGATAGAGGTGATTGATGTATTGACAATGCCAGACAAAATACAGCGGGGAAATCTCGGAATGAATGATGAGACGTAAAAATTTCATTTCGCTCTCTATTTCACAAGTAATAACCGCTAGTTACACCCATCTTCATTTTTGTGCTTTACGTATCTTAATTGCCCTTTACGCAGTCTTCACGCGTTCTGTGAATTTACGCGTCTTTACGCACCATGGAACCAATGTGTAGAGAAAACGCCTTTTATTAACGTATATTTATGCGCGATATAAACCATCGTAAATCCATGAATTCATGCTGTGTTTGTTTAATGGGAGCTTAAGATTGGAAACTGGTGGTAAAATAGGCCAAGTCACCTCTAGTTGATCAAAGTTCCCTTTCCAGGTTTTTTGAAGGGTTGAGGCCAAAACTTTTCTAGTGGATAGGAAGGGGATAAAAGGTAGAAGATAAAGAAAAAGAAGGGGAAGAAAAAGGGAAGGAAAAGAAGCAAGAAAAAATTGGGAATGAATCTGCAAACAAGTCCAAATTTTGGCCTATGCACACGCGCTAAAACAAAATATTTTACAATTTAGAACAGAGTCTGGTTTAAAATCTAGCTTAATTGTAAAGAAACGTTTTTGTAGCAAAGTTTAAATTATGGTGTTTGGCAACATAGCACTCAAAAAACCGCTTAACGGTAAAAAATGAGCAGTGAAAGGGTTAATGTTATGTTTACCAAGACTTAAAACGATCCTAAATCTCTACATTGATTTAATGTTGTTTTAAAGTAAGTTTAAATCCTGTGAGAGATTTCGTGTTACGTTAAATGTGGCTTAAAATAGCCTTAAATCATTAATCTGATTTAATGTTATTTAAGGTAAACCTAAATTTGCCCAAATCTTCCAACAAATTTAATGTCGTGTTTAAGTCTTCTTAAGCTAAAGGTAAATCTTTCACGTTATTTAATATTCATTAAACATTTATTAAACATAGCTTAAATCATGAAACAAATTTAACATGCATTTTGGAACATCTTAAACAATACTTAAATATGAAGTCTTGTTTAAGTCATATTTACGTCGCCTAACCCTACATTAAATTGATCTTTAGATTTAATGCCCGTTTAGTAGTGCTTAAACTCTACTTAAATTTGGCATTTCACCTAGTGATTCCACTTCAGTGGTTAATGTGATTGTCAATTAAAAATTCGGCGCCGTGCCCTTAAACTCGCCCGCTAAAAGCATAGCTACCACTGAGGTACTTGAATTAAAAGCTGAACTACTTTAGAGATAACTTAAGGCTTCTAAAAAGCAATATTGATCAACAACTTTCTGAATTCCTGATTCGCAGCTTTAAGACTGGAATGGCAAAATAAAACTGAGAGACAAGAAAACTAGAACGTGTTAATAATCAAATTTCGAAACCATGCAGTGTCAAATTAAGTTCAACAAAGAAAGATATCACTGTGAATTTGTGAAACGTGTTGTTGCTGATTTTAGCCACACCTGTGTAATATTGGAAGGATAAAGTAACTAAGAAAGAGATAGTATTCTTTCCTTTTTTGTGGATTTCTTGTTTTGATGTTTAGCTTAGTTTATTGTACAATTGGAGGCTAGTTACACCGCACAATTATTTGCAGCATACTACACACATCTTTGTATGGTATTTTATAATTCACGTATAAGGAATGCTCAAAGTTTAACAAAGTATGCGTTGCGAGCAGCTAAATGGTTTCTTCCTTCTGTTTGTTTATAGCATGTTCTTGCTTCTAAATTTCCTATCGGGCTATGCTATGTATTATAAAAGCAAACTTCGTCTTACCTGTTTACCCCAAACTCACAATATTTGATGCAGTAACTGAAAACTCACCCAATACTCCAAACTTCACTGAAGGTTACACTGCTTGGCTTAATGAAATAACGCAATTCAGCTGGTCCCTGTTAGAGTTTTATTAACCAATCATGTTACAGAAGCTGGGACTAATAAAACCATTCTAATGCTTCTATTGGCTGTAATTCCATTACTATTGTAGTTTTCCTCTTATTTTATGCCAAAATGCAAGTCAGTGATTGAAGTATACCTAGTGCCAGGAATGCAGGGGTCTATACAAGGGATATTTACGAAAATTGTCCCCAGGAGACTACAGCCTGGTTGAAGTATGGATTGTGGAGAAAGATCCTGAGTTGTCGTCAGTTTAGGGACAGGAGAAAAGGAAAGATGTTGTTGCTAGCTAGAAATTGACGCAAATGTGCTTTTTATTTTCTAAGGGCGGGTAGCTATGCACATCATTTATCAGGGAGTTTTATTGGAGGGAGAGGAAGAATGAGGTGAAATGATGGTTTCTGCATAAAAATTGATTCCAACTCCAATATCTTTTGTGCAGGCTGTGTACCTTAGAGGAAAGGAGGGGAAATGGGGGGGGGGGGGGAGGTAAGGCAAATATAAAATTGCGAGAGGCTACTCTCGGAGGACGTAATCATCGTGAAATCCCAGCGTATGGTGCCAGGTTTCCGTTAGTTTCTCTACGACACAGCTCTTGCGACGTAAGCATGCATTAAGGATTAAATATCTTATTTTATTCAAATATCTGATCACATGACTGACTAGAGAGTTTTGACATGCGTATCTAAAAGACGTGCATTGGGAATAAACCACAACAGATTTACATTTCTAAATTCTTTACACTGATTTTTAATTTTAAATCCATAAATGTCTTTACAATCGATATATATCTCCCTGAATAATTTCACTAACTTCAAATTTATTGACTTGTTACACTAAGATGCACAATTTAGTTTCATCGTGATTTTTGTACTAGAGGAGTACAAATACTTTATTTTTTTAACTGTTAAATTAGTTGTGTCAACTTTCCTTTCAGAAATTAAAATGGATCAATTATTGTACGAAAATCTTTACAGGTTATTTAACACATGAAATCGTTGACTATCCTATCACAGACTATCACGAGTTTTCGACGAAAACGGTCAAAAATTGGCGAACTATTTTTGGAGTTACTTCTGAATCAGTGAAATTGATAATTGCACGTGTGTGATAATGTTTCACTGTACAGACAGTATAGAGCTTTTAAAATTTACATGAAAAATTTTCAACCGTTACTTATGGGATACGGGTGTATGGCTTTATAATTCAGACACGTTAAACTGAGATAAGATTCGTATCATAACGAGCCCGGGAGCTGGGAAGACGTAATCTTTCTAGTTAAGGTTGAAACATCGATAAGGGTGGACTGGGTACCTTTGCGCTTTGTGTGAGAGAGCTGAATGGAAGAAGGGGTAACTGCATTGCGCCTTTTCCCCTTTGCTTTGTTTTGTTGTTGTTGCTTTACAGTTTTATTTAAAACAATGGTGATTTTGTTGTTGAGGGCTCGCCGACGATTGAAAGAAAATAAACTTCGTACCTGCATGCGCAAACATGAAAATATGTACCGGAAATATGCCAAGAGTTTTGATTCGCACCCATAACAAAATTTGTCAGCAGCTCCGTGGTAGAGGTTTAAAGTTTTATAAAACAGTATCCACACCCAAATGTTCAATACCTATGTTGTAAGGTTAATAAGATTCCAAACTCTAAGAAAAGAAAAGGATTTTATCCATGTTATGTTCCTCTCAATGGGTTTCGTTGTGTCCTCATCCAATCGGATGTCGATCGATGTAACATTGCTTTTTTACTTAAACAAAGAAAAGAGAAACAAGAACAAGAAAATGAAGCAAGAACAAGCCTGTTTTTAACATTCTGCTTTTAATTATAGTCTAGCAAACGTGTTGGTTTTACAAGGCACACAGTTTCTTATCCCAGTTATCTGAAAAACTACTTAATGATAAAGTTATTATTATTATGTACTTTTTAGCGTACATTAATGCGTTCTTGCAGGAACATTTATGGCTTATCCTGAGATCTAAGCCTGAGCTTTAGGAACTTCTTCAATGAAGATCCGGGACACTGAATAAAAACCTGTGTAGGCGTCGCCGTTTCTACGATCGGCACAATTACCAACCCAGAATCCCACGCGCACCTTTCCTTTGTGGATGTTGTTACAATGTCCTTCAATATGGCGGACGCGGTGAGGATCTTGAGTTTTGCCCGAATTGCCTAAGAACACAACACCGTCAATGGGAAGGGGAGCTGAACATTCGGCGCCGTTGAAAGTGAAGTACCAGCGTTTGCAGCAACTTGCACAGGCACAGACTCTAAGAGCACCCGTCCAGGCCACATGAAGAGCTGTGTCAGTAGTGTTCTTGGTGAACACACAGTCCTGCCAAAAAAAATGAGAAAATGAAATTAAACTAAGCAAGGACTAAAAGAAAAATGAATTTTAGTCATCAGAAGCGAGCACTCCGTTTTTCTGACGATGAAATAGCGAGATCTGAATGGTAACAGCTTACTAATTGGTTCACCGCACACAGATGCTCAGCGAATAACCTGCTTTTTGCCGTCAAAAGAAAGTAGCTACCTTGACAAGTCACGTGACTTAGTTTAGTAGAGTTCACAAATCCAAAAACATGCAAAAAAGTCTGCTACGAACACTGAAGTTGGGAATTTAATTTTAATTTAATTTTGTTGACCAACCACCCACCTTGATCAAACCGTTGTCCTTTCCATCATTCAAATTTTTCCAGGCGCACTCTTTCCAGTTTTTTAAAGGCATCAAACCTGGAGTCCCAGGGAGTCCTCTTGCCCCACTCTCCCCGCGCTCCCCTTTTTGACCGGGGGGACTCTGGATTCCGGCTTCTCCTTTAGCACCATCCTTTCCATTTACGCCAGCAGGACCCATGACACCAGGAAGCCCCTGCGGTCCAACCTTCCCTGGGCTTCCCTGATCACCTTTGGCTCCGTCACGGCCATCACGTCCGTCACGGCCTGGTGCCCCAGGGGAACCAGGTTTGCCATGCATGCCGGGAGTACCACCATAACAGAAGCGGAGAGGCTGTAGGTTTGAAATAAGAAATAGTCGACAGTTTCTATTTCATTGCTGCAAACGTGCGTGGAGCGCACTATTCCCTAAGGGACTCTGTAAAAAAACTAATCGTCCCTTTCCCTCGAACTAATTATTTGAAAAACAGCGTTAGATATAGCGGCGCCACTCTCTGGAATAGCCTGCCCTGTAATCTTAGGGAGCCAAAAACGCTTCGTCAATTTAAGCGATTACTTAATAGTCACTTTTAAATTTGAGACACGGCATTCATGGAAATCAGGGTTAGTTAGCATTATAACGTTTAGGTTATAGTTGTAAGTCTTTTCAGCATGTCTGGAATATTTTGTTTTGTTATTTTGTATTCCTCATGATTTTACCGTGTTTAAATAAAACTGAATTGAATTGAATTGAATTATCTATTTGGCAGTAGAATCCAGCTATCTCAAACTCAAAGCATCTCTTTCGTATTTGCTTCTGAATTCTTTGCTTCTTAACAGTGAGCTCTCGAATCCTCTGCCAGTCCGAAAAAGTTTGCCTTTTAGCGGTCAAATAGGTTTGAAAAATAGATTTCGCTCATTTCGTGTGTGTTGAAAGACTTTCATGTACCAATACTAAAACCACAATCCGCTTGATCGGATCTTTTAAATTTTTGGAGTTTTAAGGGATTTTCGGTTCACCCGACGGAACACTTGTGACGGCCCATATCGAGGCTAAAATTTTACCCAACTTTGAAGATCAATTTAACAAGAACTAACAAACCCTGTACAAAACAAACACCAAAGCCAGTTATAATAAGTCTTTTTAATTCACTAAAGCGACTTTTGTGACCGTCGAGTTTGAATCCAGCTAGCGGTGAGGCTTTAACGACACCCCCATTGCACAGCTTAATCAAACACGCGAAGACCGACCAATTTCAAAACGTATTTTTGAAAAAGTGAGGCGGCCTAATTCAACCAAACTAACACAGCTGAAAAGTAGGCACCATAGGAAATGTCATCACCGAGAAAAACCTTGCGGCCAGTCCTTGATGAAAAATATATAACTCTGTGAACTTGCCTAATTTCGACGATCGTTTTGCCTCGATTTTGACAGACCTGTCAACATAAAGCGTGGCATCAAAGTCACTCGTAGTTAGATCTAAAACCATCAGAAATAAAGGAAACACCAGTTTGATTGTCTTAACGTTCAAGTGGAAGCGAATAAATTGTTTTTAAACGACTAATGCTTGACTTACTTGCGTCCATCTTCCAGAGGAAAGCTCGTTAGCTTTCGAATTTCGCTCGATGATTCCACCAGAAGAAAACATTCTGCCACCCAGACTTTGGCTTATTGTAGTGCATGAAGGAGATCAAGGTGATTACCTTGTACTTTCCGTTTAATATTGGTCGTACATCGAAGTTGTTTGACGACGAAACGATGCACATCGAGTGCCGGTAACGTAACCGCCATGTTTACCTCTCCACGGCAACCGCTGACCATCCTTTTGAACGGAGCTGGCTCACTGGCCGGGATTACATTGACATTTTCATTAAATATATTTGGGGGTTGGCGAGGAGATACTGGTATGTTGGGGGCAGAAGGAATTTCTAAAGTTCCTAAAAATTCTTAAATTAAGATTTCGTCGACATTATACTACCTTTAATGAGAATTTCAGAATATGCGGGACTCTTAGGGGCTATAACACTGGAATATAATTTGCAGTTGCATCTGCAACTGAAATTGCTATCAGTATAGTTTGCAGATAACTTTTCATGGAAAAACCCTCAACGACAACAATTCAATAAAACAAAAATTGTCGCACAAAAGGCCTCTCCGATTACCTCGCTTACTTCACAGGTGTCATGTTCTTTTGGTTCACTCACATGATTTAGCTCAACATTTGCGAGATATCAGTACTCAGGAGTCATTGTTATATTACTTTTAACATTCGAAGAGAGTCAATAAACAGAGTAGATATGAGACAACCATGCGTGTTTACCTTTTTCTACTTTTTGACATCTTTTTTCTATGAAAGAAGGCTTGTCTGTTTTTCTCTGTTCGATTCATACACGTGTCAATTGTACAAATTGATCTCCCGCACCTGCGCGCACCTTTTCAAGACAGCCAGGTCGTGTATCAGGATTCGTTATGTCTGTTAACTGCTTCTTGAGAAGCAAAGATGGAAAAAACTGTGGTCCCTCGCGTGGTGCAAGTAGAGTTGTTTGGTTGGCAGACCGCAACGGATCATCTGATCGGCTGTGATCTTTCCAAAGAGGCCCTCACTAAAAAAGAGGTAATACTTGCAAGAGCTGACCTATTTAACTTCCCTCAAGAGGGATTACATAGAATGTAGATATGCTATAGGCATCGCCATATGTTAGGAAAGTTTTGGAGGAGTTCTAAAGTGACATGCCAGTACCCTGAGCATAGCGGCGACAAGGCTGTGGTGGTTGTTTTGTACAGGGTTTGTTAGTTCTTGTCAAATTGATCTTCAAAGTTGGGTAAAATTTTAGCCTCGATATGGGCCGTCACAAGTGTTCCGTCGGGTGAACCGAAAATCCCTTAAAACTCCAAAAATTTAAAAGATCCGATCAAGCGGATTGTGGTTTTAGTATAGGTACGTGAAAGTCTTTCAACACACACGAAATGAGCGAAATCTATTTTTCAACCCAGATCGACCAGACTGCTCTTAGGGAGACAGCCTCTTAAATATTAAAGAAGTAGGGAAGCTTTCTTAGCTTTGCCTTTCTAAAAGAAAAGGAGCATGGAAATCGCCTTACCCAAATATCACGTGGGTTTTCGCTGCTACTTGTTTTTTGAATGGCGGAGCAGAATGAAATCAACATGAAGGGAAAGAGGAGCAAACACAACATGGAGGTCACTTGTGGCGCCATCGATATGCAGCTTTAATTTCTAACGAGAAAAGAGAACAAAAAGAACAAAAACAACGTCTTCTTACTAACAGTAAGTGTTCAAGATAAATCACCCGATTTATAAAAATAATTGGTTGTGATATTATGGTAATTTATCATGACACCATGGAAAGGACAACGTTCAGAACGTTGTGTGATATAAGATAAAACATTTTTAGTAGTAAGAGGTCTACAAAAAGCAATATAGATCAATAAATTTCTGAAGGTGATATGCAGCATTGAGTGTAGAGACAGGCAAAATCAAAATGAAAGCAAGGAAAGCTAGAAAGTGGTAATAGCCAACTTTCGATAAGAGTGATAAAAGTTGAGCGAAAAAAGAACCTGGATGACTGTTTGGTGCTTTGGGTTGTTGCGCTATGATTCAAGAATTACATCACAAACACAGCCACAAACATTTAACAAGGAACACGTGCCATTTTGTTTTCACAGTGTGCTGAGGATTAAGTGAAATAAAGATCATCATTGATCATTCTATAACTGTTGCGAAGCTTAGTGGAAAGTGTAATTATTGCCCAACTGTTTTTACATGCAAAACTACCAACTAACTATAAAATGTAAGAATTTGTATGTAATATGTTTGTATGTAGTATCAGTGAATGAATAAATAAAGAATTTAAAAAAAAAACTATAAAATGTGATGTTCGTCTTACCAGGGTGGAGCCCTTCAAAGGTTCTTTTGTTTGTAGCAAGCTGAGAAAAGGTCGTTGCTGATTTTTCTCCAGTCAACCAGGCTCACAAATGTAACTGTTAACAGACTTTAGTGGCAATTGTCAATGAACTCACCCCGTACAGTTATACTTGAATGTTGCGCTGTAATGTTCGTGGTGAGTTTGACGTTGGGAGAAGCAAACTGGTAATAAAAGGACAGGAAGAACAAGTCGTTGCTGATTTTTCTCCGGTCAACCAGGCTCACAAATCTAACTGTTAACAGGCTTTAGTGGCAATTTTCAATGAACTCACCCAGTACAGATATACTTGAATGCTGCGCTGTGATGTTCGTGATATGTTTGACGTTGGGACAAGCAAACTGGTATTAAAAGGACAGGAAGAACAACATTTTTTTTAATAGTTCTTGACACGGTTTAAGCTCTGGTATCAACTTACATCTTCTCCTTACTTGTAAGGCTCTATAATATTTTGAGAAAAGTAGTTTATCAATAAAGATAATTTCGTCTTGATATATGACCTGTTAACAAACTGTCTGGATAGTTATGCTTGTCTGTTGTCGTGATATTTAGAAGCCGAAACTGTTTCGTATTCAAATTATCAAGACAACCGACCAGCACAATATCATACCACGAGAATTTAGTAACTAATCGCTCTTAGTCTAGGAATCAGTTGCGGATGCCGAAGCTTATATCGCGTCAGTCAAACGCTTTCACGTCAATGAAGCGTGAATGAAACGTCAATGAAACGTTAATAAAACGCTTTCCATGTACATAAATGGCAACAGGCCGCTTTTGCAAGACCTACCTGTTCCAGCAGCACTGAAACATGATCCTTGTTAACTCACCTATCTTGAATTTTCGTCCGCGAAGCCACTACTATATGCATAGATATACATCTGCCAACTTTATCGGCATTTTGAAAGCAAACTTCTCGGTATGAAAAACAAGCTGCACACTCGAATCGTTCATAATAGCTCTGGAGTTACTGTTTTAATTTTTTTGGCACCAATGTTTTCGAAGGAATCAGTCCTGTTCCAAAAATGTAAGTATCTACATGTAATCGGCATTATGAATAAAATATGAAATAAATTTGCCGTTTACAGAACTGAATTTATCGCTGTGTTGTTCCCTACATAAGAACTGAAGGAAGGCTATTGTCTACGTTGCTTTGTTATACGAGAACGATTTGTTTTTGTTTGGAGTCACCTGCTTTTCTTTTTACGTTGGGAAACAATAGTACACCAAACCAAAACTCGCTTACCATGGCCACGAAGTTTATTTCGACATTCATGGCTATATTTTAGCATTTTGCGAACCTAGGTTGAATTGCTATACATAAGTCTATAAATCGAGAATACCTCTTACAAGTAGGAGTCACGTTCGTGCTATCAGATCGCCAGCTTGGCTTGCCTGTGTTCAAGACAGCAGACATCTTATAAGTCTTAATAAACAACCTCGTTCCCAGCGTCCTCCCTCTTCATCTCTCGAGAAAGGACCCTGGCTTCTTCTGCTCACGTGTCTATCTTGGGCAAACAACTCCCATCATGGGGGTGGACTCACTTTTGTTTACCAAGGGAGAAGCGAATCTTTTCAAACCGGCATGAAGACAAGGGAATGGGAGTCATTTGGCGCATTTCTTGGAAACGTTGGCATTTTGAAAAAATCTGTGTATTCTAGATCAACTCAAAATAGCTATTGCATGCTTTTTCGCAGTGACCAAGTATATGGGTCTCAAAACGTAAAGCTGTACACTGGCCTGTGGTTATTTGCCGCTCTTCAGGGCATAAACAAATATTTCTATGTTGGTTTGTACAAAACAGAAAATTGGAACTTCATTTAGTTAATTATAAGGTTTTCACCGACTTTAGAAAATTGGCCAAATTAACGTCAGTCCCGTGCCTAAACAACAGCGCGGGACTGTAGAGTAGCCTGTAAACTTATGGCAATTTCAGTTAAATGCTTCACCTTTGCTACACACGTAACAGCTAGTAGTCGTTCGTCATTTCCAATTTCCTATCAGTTCCTTTCAAGTTTTTTTTAAAATAAACTCAAAGTAAACTAAACTAAACTCAAAGTAAAGTAAATTAATCTCAACAAAACAAAACGTAACTAAACGAAACTAAGCTAATCCAAACTAAACTAAACTAAATTAAAGTAGACTAAACTAAACTAAACTAAACTGAACTAAACTAAACTAAACTAAACTAAGCTAAACTAAACTAAACTAAACTAAGCTGAACTAAACTTAACCAAAACTAAGC
This sequence comes from Siderastrea radians, assembly GCA_964017195.1. Lineage (NCBI taxonomy): Eukaryota > Metazoa > Cnidaria > Anthozoa > Scleractinia > Rhizangiidae > Siderastrea > Siderastrea radians. Next base: position 26,598,324 of record OZ024890.1, read on the forward strand.
ATAACGAAATGACATAACATAACGAAATGCTTAAGGTTCATCAAAATATATCTCGCGCGCGGCTCGAAGCCAACGTTTTGTTTTTAGCTACTGGGAAGTCATTCAGAGTAACGTCCTGTTTGTTTATAGCATGTTGCCTCTAAATTTCCTATCTGGCTATGCTATGTATTATTATGGCTGCTATTAAAGCTTCCCTGTTTTCCCCAAACGCACACAATATCTGATGCCATAAGTGACAACTCACCCAATACTCGATCCCTGCAGCGTCACTGTAGCTTGCACTGCTCAGATTAAAGACAAGGCGCAATAGCTGTTCCCTGTTATAGCCTTGTTAACCAATCATATTATAGCAGCTGAGACAAATAAAACCATTCTTAATTGTTCCCATTGGCTGTTATTCTATTGCTACTGTATTTTTCCTATTATTTTATGCCAAAATGCAAGTCAGTGACCCAGGTATATATAGTGTTCGGATACAGGGGGACTATACAGGGGGATTTTCATGTCAAGGGATATTATCCCTGGGAGACTATAACTTGTTTGAAGTATGAGTTGTGGACAAAGAACAGTTGTCTTCACTTGTTTAGGAGAAGGAGAAAAGGAAAGGTGTCATCGCTCGCTATAAAATGATAGATATGTACTTTTCATTTTCCAGGCCGAGGGTAGCAGCTTATATTGTATATACAGGGCTTTTTTTAGGGGGAGGGGAAGAGTGAGGGGAATGTGGGTATCTCACTGCGCAGACTGTTTACCTTGGAGGAAAGGAAGGCGAATGGGGGAGAGGTTAGGTTATTATAAAAATGAAGGATACGATTAGTTTCTCGCTCCCTTCAGATTCCTTTCGCTGGAGGAAACTCTCGGAGGACGTAAGCATGGTGAAGGTTCAGCGTATGGGGCCAGGTTTCCGTTAGTTTCTTCATGATGTATCGCTTGCACGTACTTTAGAACATACTTTAGAACCTTTATATTGTGCATCTAAAAAATCGAAGCACGCTTGTTTGAATAAAATAAGTGAGTTGCTGGGAATATCTGATTACGTGGGACTGACTACAGAGTTTTAAAATGCGTATCTAAATGACGCACCCAAAAAATTAAAACCCATTAGATTTAGATTTCTAAATCCTTTTAACAGCTGATTTGTAATTTTAAATCCATAAGTATGTTCACAAACGACATTTATCTTCCTCTTTAATATCACGAACGTTAACTTTAATCACTTGTGATACTAGATGCACAATTTAGTATCACGGTGATTTTTGTACTAGTGGATTGAAAATACTTAATTTATTTAACTGTGAAATTGGTTGTATCAACATTCCTTTCTGAAAATGTAACAATTATTGTACGAAAATCCTTAAAGTTTTCAACACATGAAATCAGGTTTAATATTCAATCACGAAATTTCGATGACAACGATCAAATATAGGTGAGCTATTCTTGGAGTTATTTCAGTGAAATTTCACTAGATTAATTAAATTAATATTAATATTATTAATTAATATCATGGACCTCACAAATTTTGTAAATTATATTTTTGTGCTTGTTAAACAGTTACGAAGCAAGGGAGCTTTTTTAGCTTTCTCGTTAGCTGCACTTAAAGAAAGGAAGCATGCAAATTAACTTACCCAGATATCAAGTGGTTTTCTGCTACTTTGCTGTTTTCAGTAGCAGAGCACAGGACAGTCAATATCAGCGGAAACAGGAACATACAAAACATCGAGGTCACTTGTGATGGCGCCATCGATATTCAGTTTTCTAATGATAGAACCCAACGAAAAGTCTTGTCACTGAAAGTAGTTCCAGTGGAGGATACCTAAATACTGAGTCAGGACTCGAGCTAGGACTCGAGCTCGGGACTCGAGCTCGGGACTCGAGCCCAGGACTCGAACTCGGGACTCTGAAGATTTTCCCCGTTTCCCGCCATTTTGACCACGTGACCAGTAAGTAGTCACGTGAGCTTGACTTCGTTTTTCTTGAGCTGAGCTTTTTCAGGCAAGCATGGAAGGTAAGCTTAAAGTGCCACTGAGACGAAAATTCATAGGTTTATTTCCGCCAAATTCTGCCGCAGAATATCGCGTTTTGTTCATAGTTCCCCAGAAAACTGAACAACAAACCTTCCATCCTAATATTTTTTAGCTCCAAAGTCGCGTAAAATGTGTCCGCCATTACTGAAAACGTGTTCCTGGGTGATTGCGCAATTTATAGCTTGTGACGTCAGAGGCTCACCTCAGTCGCGTTTCCTTTTGTTTTGACTGAAGATGTCTACCGTCGACTGCGAAACCTCCGAAGAGTATTTCTACGATTCGGAACAGTCTTTAACTTCCGAAGTCTCTGTGGATTCGTTTCATTCGGCAAATGAAGAATTTTTCTTACCGTACGATGTAAGAACTAATGTGAGGTTTCAACTAATAATCTTGTAAACAAACGGTTTGTTGACAATATTATTTGAGTTATTTGGCGGGAGTTCAAAACATAAGCGAAATATGCTTAGACAATGATTGTAGTTCAGGCCCCAGTTGCTCAAAAAGTGGATAACTCTTTTTCAACGGATAAGTCGCTGTCCGGTGGATAAAATTTATCGCTTCATCTCGGTTGTTCAAAGCTTGGATAGCGCTCTCCAGCCAGCTGTTCAGCCGCTATACAGCGATCATAAAGTTGTCCATTCCAAGGTAGGTTTTGTAACTTTTATCCACTGTAAACCTGTAGCAAAATAGACATGGCTATTCGAAGAATTGATCTTTTAAGCTGTGGATATTTAGACAAAACACCTATGAAAACTTTAGACTTTGATGCTCGCGAATTCTCAACCTTGGGACGATCGATGTTACTGTTGGTGTGGGAGAAAATAAAAGAAGCGATACCTTGTCTGCCGTTGTTTACGTTCATTGTATATTATAAAAAAAGCAATGAAATTTTGGCCATTCTTGGCATAGTCTGGGAATCTTTCTTGAAAAACCGTAATTGTTGTAGTCAGCTGCCAGGCAGCTTATCGTGTCTATCATAGTACAGTGGTCACTCAACACATTGAAACACAAGTGTTTGGCGCTGCTAAATATTTTAAACAGTTTTTAGAGAATTCTTTTTCTGAGCCAAAAGAAGTGAAATAAATCCAAACTTTTTTTTTTCAAGAACTGGAGGCCTTGTGTGACCGGAATCTAAATATTTGTAGTCAGAATTAAAAGCGCACAAGGAAAATTTTCCACTGCTCAACAACAACATGCGGACCGCCGAGGAAACGAAGCTTTCGCTTGCCTTATTCGCTGCGAAAAATAATAACTTGATATTTAATCATTTTTCTTAGTAGTTCATTTATTAAGATTGCTTACTAACATTGTTAAACCCTTAGGCAAATAGTGGCGTGTGATATTTGACCCATATTTTTTCCAAACTTCAATTTCCACTCACCGACGATCCGATCTATTAAAGCCTTTATCTCGAACAACAACAACAACATTTTATTTGCATTCCCAATTACAAATGCCATTGCGCATAGAAAAGAGAAAGAAAAAATGTTGCAAAATCGATTAATTTACAATTTCTGTGTCTATTGATCCATTTCTTAATGCAAAAGCTTCGTAAATGAAGTAACCTAATTTTTAACAAGTGAAAGCGTCAATGCTATTTAAGAGAAATACAATTTTAAGAATCGAAATCGGAATATTTACTAATAATATCGTCCATTAAAGATTTTCTAATTGGATCATATCTATTGCAAGATAATAGGAAGTGTACTTCGTTTTCAACTTCATTTGAGCTGCAGCATTGACAAATTCTCAGATGCTCAGGGATTTTAGGGGTGGAATGTCTTCCATTTTCAATTCTTATAGGTTGTAATAATACCTAACCTAAGGTTTGCTACTGCCCGAACAATAATGTCAATCGACTGTTCACCGACAGGGAATAAAGAGAGAAAAGTTTCTCCACACTCAGGATGGTATGTTATAAAATAAATGTCCATGTTTCTAAGCGATTACTGCTCTGAAATTAACACACGCGGAATTAAAAAAAGGAAAAGATAAGCAGTACAAACTGTATGAGTCAGGATTGTATTCCCCGCAGATCTTCGCGCTAGCAGATGGCAGAACTGAAAGGGTTTTCCACGACGATAATAAATTTCAAAATACGTTAAAAGAAAATCAGTTTTGCACAATGGCGGATGCGTTGAAAAAGAAACAAACTGTCACTTCAACTGCGTTATAAGATTAGGTAAATTACCTTTCGTCTTGTTTGCGCAGATAATGTTTTTTTCCGGTTCTTTTTTCCATATAGTTGGAATGGGCAATGGAATGATCGACCTCTGGGATCTTGCGACATGAACAGCCCTCTGGAAAAACTCGTCCGTGAAATGATCAAAATGCCTCTCGGGTTGAAATTCGCACTGTGTGTGAGTACGAACATTGTCCTTTTTTCCATTGCAGGTCCGTTTGCAGGGCTCCAATGAAGCAAAATACCAGCTCGGTGGTTGGATTTATTGTTGTAGCATTGTACAACACAAGTGCTACCTGTCATTACTGCTGCAGCAAGGAAGATTTCAAAGTCGAGCAATAAACACTTGGCAAGAAATCTTTCCTCGAGGACAATTTACTTTCCCGTGGCAAGTAATCATGTGAAGGTACTAGGTTTGAGGTGAGCCTCTGACGTCACTTCCGCTCATTCGCAAGCCAGCTTCCGGAACAAGGGCCAGTAATGGCGGCCGCAAAATCTCGACAAAAACCGTCCGAAAAAAGCGATTTCTAGTCGTCGTAATAAGTTGAAATTTGGCATGATAACTAAGAACCACAAACTATGTTCAAAAATGTAAAAATATGGAATACCAAAATTCTGGTCCCAGTGGCACTTTAAATATTGAAGAAGAATTGTCTTTAATTAGTAACACTTTTCATTGTCTTTTTAATGCTTTGATTACGAGGGTTACGATCTAACAAAGTTTTTTTAAATCATTGCAGAAAAACCTGGCTTCCCTTCGTGTGCGTTATCTTCGCGCGTGGTAAGTACATCAATTTGATGATTTTGTAAGCTTACTTGCCCAACTAAAGCTTGTGAGAGGACAAACTCGTTTGATATAAGCTGAGTTCTTTGTAAGACGAATATTGATGTAAAATATTCATATTCGTGAACAAAACTGACGAATGCATTAAATTATCTTGTAGTTTATATTTTAGTTGAAATGAGGTTTGGTTAGATAGCTCTCTATCGCTATTGATTTTGTCAATATAAGCTTACCTGGACCAGTAAATTTGTACTAGGATCGTTTTTGAACACGTTAAGAGCACTCTGCGGAGGGTCTTACTCACAGAGACAGCAAACAGCAAACACTGGAGAAAGAGACCCTGGGAACGAAAACATGAAAACATGGCGGCTGGCCGCTAAATGTCGATTACATTTCCTGGATTAGCTGAAATTTTTCGATTTAAAACGAAATAATGGAGAAGACTCCGTCCCTAGAAGTTAGCCGCTTGCTGGCGACTAGCAGTGCTATCAGCAAAACTCAGTTTTACCCTTTTAATGTCAGGTGAAATTCTTCGGTGAGCTATACTACTGCATTCATGTATGTAGACTTGCTGTGCTTGAACAATGTTGTTCTTGCCTTGGACTTGTGATGAGATTAAAAATGGACGATGCATTGCTGCATTTATTTCTCTATTTATCGCATTTCACAAGCTCGTATGGGATAAATATGACATGGTACTAGATAGCTAAAGAGGCAAGTGGCACCGAATTGGCTTGTGATATAACTATTGTTGTTTTTAATTTCTTCCTTTATGTTGTTTTGATATTCTAAATTTATTTCTAGGTAACACACATAGATCTGACCGAATTAGACTCAGTAAGTATAGCATGCATATAGCACTATATAAGTATAGCACTATTTATATCCATGTATTATGGCTTAGAGGAGTCAAGAGAGGTTTGGGCTTTTCAATGGTGATACCAAAACAAGGAAACAGTATCAATTCAAAATACGACACTAACAAAGAAACCAAAACCCCCCAAAAAACATCACACAGGATGGCAGCAGTTTCCAAAAGAAAATATAAGCAATGGTAAAGTCAAAGGTGAAGTATTTTCTTTCTTTTTTTGCACTTTGATAGGGAGATGATGAAAAACAAAATGAACAGTTCTCTGAAGGGTAAGCAAGTTATACTCTTCTGAGATAAATTTACTGAAGGTTTTTACTCATTGTCATTTGTTAATGTTGAATTCATTAATGTTTTAGAGGCAGCACAGAAAGCGAGGATGACTTGATGACATCAGTATTCAGGTACAGTCATTTTGTTTTCTGGATCGTTGTAACAATGTTGCAGTGTTATTTTAAAGAGAAATAATTATAAGATGCTGGACACTTTTAGGGGTGAAGGGCTAATGCTAACTGTAGTTGTTGTGTATACAGTGTAGACAAGCTGTCAATTTCAGTTATTTTAAACTTTTCATTTTATGTGCAATACCTGAAAACTAGGTGTTGTCATGAGTTGTCTCACATACATGTAAGCTAAGCATATTTACACATTTAACCTGTAATCTCATCTCATCCCATCTCTCATACTCCCTTTATTATAGCTGGGATCCCACCAGACACACTACAAGAACTGATGTCAAAGCATACGTTATAGAGATTTGTGAGAGGGATGGCAAAAGTGAAAGTCGTGGTCACATGTAATTTTGACAAAGAATCAACTTTTTTGTTCTCAGTACGGATGCAGAATTCTTAAAGGAAAGGTGTTAAGCATTCTGTAATGATGGCTGTCTTTAGGTTAAGATTGGTTGCCACTAGGAAATGTTATGTTCAACTTTCTTTACATATCAGATTCCTTCTGTCAATTTGGCTATCGGTGGTGCTGGGCAACAAAGAATGCCAGATGTTGAAGTCTCTCATGGCATGTCGCTTCTACAGCAGGTCCAAGAAGCTGGATTTGCATGGTCAAATTCTTTAACACAGCAAGCTAGTCCCTTGCAGGAGAATCAACTGGTGAGTTTCTGTAGGTCAGTCCATTGCAGTGAAGCCTGGGACATGCTTCTGACAGAATTTAGACTGACTTTTGTCACTTTAACACGATGTCTTGTTAGAGTAATTCTAACAACGATGTGAGGGTCAAACAATGACTTGATCAACATCCAAGTGCCAGCGTCTAAACAAGGTTAATAATTATATTTATTATTTTCACGTTGAATGTTTAAGAAAAAAGGCATCAAACAGATTTCCTTGGGCCAAATATGTCTGTGCCAGACTATTATGTTTTGCTTGTTGCTGGCTTGGTCAAACTAAGATCCGGAAGTTATAAACTTTATCAAGCAAGCAAAAAGCCACAGTAAAAGATAAGTGAAGTCAGTAACAGAACCTACTGGCTGACAATAGGTCGGACAGTAACAATTATACTGTTAACAGTAAAAGAACCCAAACAGTTGAAATTAGAACATTGTTGCCCTCCTCAAGATTATATAAACATAAAACAAAGTACAGAATTACTATTAAACAAGTTTTCCGTCCTTTATATATATACCAGGTCCCTGGTCGCCCAAGTAGTTCTGGACTGCCAAGTGTTTTGAATGCACAGGATTCACCAAGCCCCCCCCCCCTTCCACGCCAGAACCAATACTCTAGAAACTGGTGGCCACAGCCTTCACAAGCAATTATATCCACAGAGCAGGATCTGCACCCCATGAATTCTGGCTTCCCTAGAAGCGCTGTTGTTTCAAATGCTCAACACCCCCAGTTCCATTCATTACCACACCACATGCAGGCTCAACGCCCACCAGTTTTCCGGAGACCACCCTGGGAAAACAGCAACCCTTTTGTTTTGCTGCCAATTTACAGCAGGAAAAAGAAATGTGCTGGGTGCCCGTTTGAATTCAGGGACCCAAAGGGTCCACCGTACCTAGGTCTTGTCCTACAACACAAGGAAAAAGATATTTATTTCAGGGATGGAATACAACACATTTCAGGAGAACAAAACCGCCATTATCACTGTAATGTCAATTGTCTAAACTCAAGGCATCCTTATTTTACACCTTCCCTAGTACAAATTCCAGTAGGCATGCAGCTCTCAAACGAGCAAAAAACCTTGATAGACCAAGGAATAGGATTAAAACTTTAGCTTCGTGGTAACGCGTCTTTTGCCAAAACCCAAGGCAGGAAGGTGTTTTTTTATAGACGAAATTTAAGAGTACCCACCCACTTGGGGTTTCACCGTTGTGTTTTGTTCTAGAGTATTTACAAAGTCTTTGTGACAGGTTAAAATATCACTTTTACTTGTAAGGAAATTTGTCACCAGTTCTGATGTTGAGATTTAAAAGTAGGACTGTTACCGTTATGATTGAAATGTAATAAAACATTGTTAACACAATAGTTTGTTGCTCAAAAGCTAATACGCACGTGAAAAAAAAAAAAAAATTAAAAAAGGCGAGTCCCGAGCTCGAGTCCCGAGCTCGAGTCCTGGCTCGAGTCCTGGCATTGACTTTAGTTTATCTCGTTACAGTGTTCTGGTTAAATCACGAATTTTAAAAAGTAAGTTAAGAGAAATATCCCATCCCTGATATTTGGCAAAAACCTTTTCTAAATAGCCCCGAATTTAAACTTTTATTTCGACAGGATTCACCACCATGGGTTCCCAGAAATATTTTTACATCTGTGAGTCGGCGTTCAATTAAACACGTAATTTAAAAATGTGTTTTGCCCTGCTTACTCATTTCTTGCTTCTGTAAACTAGGTAAATAAACAGTCATTAAAAAGAGCGCCAAGTTTCTGGCTTGTGTATCTAAGGTATCGAGACATGCAGAGATGAATTATTTTATCTTATCTTATACAAAAAGTTACGTTTCGTATATGCCACGGCCTCCATGAAGGTGATTCTTTTTGGACCGTGCCTTTAATCAAATCACGCACGCCAGCTAAAAGCAAAGTTACATATTGGTCTCTGAGGTACTTCAATTAGCAGTCGATCTTCTTTTCAGATAACTTTGCTCAGAGAAGGCTGTAATAATCTTTCGTTTTCATGGCATTTTGCTTCTAGGTTTCGCTTAGATTATCGCGCAATTGGAGGCTAGTTGCACCTTACACAGTATTTCCAGTACAATGCACGCATCTTTTGATCTTGGTTTGTAATGTTTGCGTACTGTATGTATGCACGAGGTTTGTTTTTTTTTGAGTGAGAGAGGGCAATCTTATTTGGATAGAATCTTGGTATGAAAAGGCACTGTCGACATTTCAACGCATTTCTTGTAGTACATCTATTATAGCCTATTGCTTAATTCACTTCAGGTTAAGTTTAAAACCGCAGTGTGGTTAGTCAGCATTCTTTAAATGTCTCAGCAGATAGCAAAACTCTGTAAGAACAGGGCCTAATCACCATCTGTTGGCAATAATATCGGTTTCAATTCTGTAACCAAGTGGAAGAATTCGAAGGTGAAAGAATGGAATCTCATAATTGCGATATACATCTTCTCTCATTGAACCTGACAAAAAAAATTAAACATCAGTTGAAAATTAAAATTGAACTTGTTAAACCACAAGCAAGTCGTCTATGACCACCACTGAAAATGACATGTGAAGTAGCGGTACACTTCAATAGCATTCCACATTCTTTACATGATTTTCTATTGCAGTGTACCGATCAAATTAATACCACCAATGTAGATAATTTACTCATACAGTAACAAGGAAGACTTACATGAGGGCTTGATTATTGAGTTTATCACCTCATAACCTCAACAAAAGGCACGAGTTCCATTGAAAAAAATAGAATTCAATTTATTTTTTTCATAAGTTCCACTTTTCCTTGGGAGTTTTTAATGAGTGTAGTGTTAGCTTTTTATATTTATTTTTTACCTTCTTCAAATAATTTGTTACAAGACGAAAGTACCATGATCTATTTCGGCGTTTAAAAGATTCATTTAGGGAAATTGTTATTTTTGCGTACGTTGGATGTATTCAAGGACTTTGGCAGGAAATTTATTAGTACATGCATGTATTGTTTCAAGGACCCTATTACAGGAATTTGTTATCTCTGACCTGGCTTAAACCTGAATCTAGTTGACGGCTTGTAAAAATGTATTTGTTCCAAACTTTAATCAACGAATTGATTTTTCCTACGAATTAAATTGACTTTTTTGTCATCTCTGACCTGACATAAATCTAAACCTATTTGAAGGCTTGAAAAAATTCCTCTGTTCACGAATTTTAATCACGAATTGAATTTTTCTTGCCCCACCTACTGCAACTGAGGATTCTATCCTGTCACCGCACTGAGGGCTCACTTGAGATAGCATTGCGCCTGCGCGAACTCAGTGTATTGCCACCTTTGAAAGCGAACGGAAAGGTTCTTTTGAGTAGCAATAATTTGCTTCTCAAGATGAAAGAAAAAAGTACCGAAATCAATACACAAGAACAGAAAGGGACTAAAGAGAATCCAGGGAGGAAGAGGAAACTAGACCCGGCAGAAAACATCCTCTCTTCGTCCGAAAACATCGAGAAACTAGTAATTAAGAGTGCAGCCATAAATGGCGCCTCTTCTGTTCCTACTGTATCACAAGATATGCAGCTCATGTTGACGGTTATGCGAGAAGGCTTTGATAATCTCAGCTGAAAACTATCAGCCACGTCTACCAGCACGACGAATGTCATAGCGGAGGCGTTTGAAACGTTTAAAGAAGAGTTGGAAATTGCTAACGAAGACGAAAGCGAGCAAGAAAGCGCGGGAAGACAAGACCAGGAGTCACTTGGCGAAACCCCCGCAAAGAAGCGCTGTGAACAACAATCTGAAAACTCTAATGAGGAAAAATCGGGGAAATCCCCGGATTTCGGAGCGCTTATCGATAGAGCACCTCACTCCTCTAATGAGGGAAAGGGTGAGATATTAAATAACCGAAAACAAGACCTTTTGAAAGAGGAAACGAGTGCTGAGGTGGACAGCTAGCTGGCGAACATAATCAACTCGATGCTGAAGGACGGGCTTCCTGAAGAAACGCCTCAAGACAAGCTGAATAAATACCATCGCCCTAAAAACTGCGAAAATCTAACAAAAGTTAGAGTTAACCAAGCAGTTTGGGATAATTTGAGCCCAGCAGTTCGCTCACAGGATGTGAAACTGCAGAAAGTCCAAACCTCTTTGTTCAAAGGCCTCTGTTCCCTGACAAGTGCAATAAACAAGTGTCTTGGAATCCCATCGGGGAGTGAAATACTTCAGGAAACTACTGATGCTTTTGCTCTTATTGCTAATGCAAATTTGGAGTTAAATTAAAGGCGTCGAGAGTTGATGAAGCTTGACTTGCATAGTGATTACAAACATTTATGCTCCTCAAATTCCTCCGTTATCATCACCGACCAGCTGTTCGGCGATGACTTAGCAAAGGGGGTGAAAGGGTTGACTGAAGTCAACCACGTTGGCAAGAAAGTTGCCACAAATTATGGGTCAACACAGAGATCACGCCATGACTCCAGGAACACAAGACACTTCAGCAACTATGACTCCAAGGGACGTGGATACCGAAACAGGAGGCCTTTTTTAGGCTGGCGAAACAACGACCGACCGTCAAACAACCCAAACCAGCCACGGAAACCAAGACAAGCGAAAGCGAAGTGAGTGTCGCTACCGCAGACCCCATTTGCACCGATGATGTTGAGCTAAGATCTCGTTCCCTAGCAGTGTCCAGTGACAAAATAGGTGGACGATTGAAACAGTTTTTTCCTCAGTGGCGCTGCCTAACTTCTGATTGGTTTATTCTTGATAGTGTGCAACACTACAAAATAGAATTTGCTCAAACTCCTGAATAGAAGACTGTGCCAAAGGAGATTAATTTCACCCCTCAAGAACAGATTATCATTGAGGAGGAAATTTCAAAACTCTTAAGAAAGGGTGTTATTACAGAAGCAAGTCACTATAGAGGAGAATACATTTCCACAATATTTATTAGGCCTAAAAAAGATGGTGGTCATCCGGGTTAATACTTAATTTGAAACAACTTAATGCATATGTTGAGTACCATCATTCTAAGATGGACACATTACAATCTGCTGTAAGGCTTATGAAACCAAACTGTTATATGGCATCTGTTGACTTGCGTGATGCATATTATTCCATACCCGTTGATACAGAACACCAAAAATTCCTCAAATTCCACTGGAAGGGAAAACTGTTTCAATTCACCTGTTTGCCAAATGGACTTTCCTGCGCACCTCGATTGTTCACAAAGGTGTTAAAACCTGTTTATGCCACACTGAGACGTAAAGGGCATTTGAATGTCGGATACATTGATGATTCATACCTACAGGGTGATACTGTATCTGAATGCAATGATAACATCACTGACACAATTGATTGATTTACCAGGCTGGGGTTCATCATTCACCCCATTAAATCAGTATTACAACCTACACAAATCCTTATTTTCTTGGGATTTGTTCTTAACTCAGTGAACATGACAGTGAATTTAACTCCTGAGAAGATTAATCGAATTAATGATAAATGTTTTGAACTCCTTAGTGAGGTAAATAATGACAATTCACGACCTAGCAGAGGTCATTGGTCTACTTCTGTCCAGTTTTCAGGGGTATTGTATGGCCCCCTTTTTTATAGACAACTCGAGAATGATAAGACAACTGCACTTAGAGAAAGCAAAGGGAACTATTCTGCTTATATGACACCATCTGAAGAAAGCCTACAAGAATTACGGTGGGGGTGTGACAATATAGAGAATGTTGATTACAAGATCTGTATACCTAATTCCAAGATTGACATCACCCTGTATACTGATGCCTCAAATGATGGCTGGGGTGCAGTGTTGGGTACATCAAAAACAGGGGGCAGATGAAATGAGGCTGAGGCTTCCCACCATATTAACTATCTAGAGTTAATGGCTATATTTTTTGGCTTAAAAGCTTTTTGCAGTAAGGAGTACTCTGTACACATTCACGTTTACTCTGATACTACCACTGCAGTAAACTATATTAACTCTATGGGGGGTACACACTCCATGAAATGTCATTCTGTTGCCAAGACCATTTGGTTATTTTGCATGGAAAGAAAGAAATGGTTATCTGCAGCACACATCCCAGGGAAAGACAATATCACTGCAGACAGAGAGTCTAGAGTTTTTAGTGACAATAAAGAGTGGATGCTCTTAACCCACTTATTTCAAGAAATCGTTGCCACATGTGGGGGAACCGACCATAGATCTCTTTGCTTCTAGATTAAACAAGCAAGTTGCTTGTTATGCTTCCTGGAAACCAGATGCAGAAGCTTCTTATGCACGTGGATGCATTTTCAATCAGTTGGAATGATCATTTGTTTTATGCTTTTCCCCCATTTAGTTTGATTGCACGATGTTTACAGAAAATAGAGCTGGAAAATCAGAGGGCATAATCATTGTTCCCATGTGGGATACCCAACCATGGTACTCACAACTATTACGCATGCTAACAGATGTTCCAAGGACTCTACCACAACGATCGTACACTCTTCCAATGCCCACAAGGAGAGGAATGACACACCCCCTAATCAAGAAACTGACATTGATGGTCAGCAGAGTATCAGGCGATCCCTTGAAACACAAGGAATTTCAAAACGAGCTTCAGACATCATATTACAATCTTGGAGACAAGGAACACGGAAACAACATGCGTCGTACATCAAGCGGTGGATTAAGTATTGTCATAGGAAACATGTCAGTTGTGTTGATCCCTCTATTTCCCAAGCGTTGGACTTCCTAGTTGAGTTGTATGATCAAGGTATCGGCTACAGTGCTATGAATACGGCATGATCAGCTCTCTCCTGTATACTTACCCCTGTGAATGGTATTACGTTCGGTGCTTACCCTTCATCACAAGATTCCTGAAAGGAGTTTTTGAATCCAGACCAACAGTATCAAGATACACAGAGACATGGGATGTAGGGACAGTTCTGCGACACCTTAAAGTGTATATGACACGAAATTTTTTTCTTCGGTTTTCGAGAGTCTGATGTGTATAAAAAACGATTCTCAACTTAAAACCTGTCTAAAATTTTTAAAAACCTCTTTTTTCGCGGGCAAAAGACCCTATTTTTCACTTAAAAACTGTCCCTGGGACTGGGACCGAATTTACCGCATTGTGACGTCAATTGACTTGATTGCGTTCCCACGAACGCAGTGTTTTTGTTACAAATCGCCTCAAAATGTTGACATTGTTCAGCAGTATCGGTGATCTTTTCGAAAATTCCAAGACCTACAGTGATAAAGAACAAGTAGGAAAAAAAATAGAGCTGTTTTAGGTCTTAATAAACCAGACAACGACAAATATTTGCGATGTCTTCTCTTCTTTCGTACTGTGGTGAGGATGTTGATCTCAAAGTCGATGATTTATCCTGACTGTACATCAGTGGAAACGCCTCAGTTGTGAGATTTCGTTGTTAAGTTCTTTTAGGGTTTATTAAGAACATCAAAGCCCTTGTGTTCACATAAACAGCTTACTGTTTCCATCAACCGAAGGAGAACCGAAAGTGCCGATTGTTTTGATGTTTTAATACCGCAAAAATGTCGTCGTTCTTATAGAGAGTGCGCTGGATTTTCGATTCATTTCGATTTAAGAACGAGTTCCCAGAGTTTATTCCCAGCCTGGCATTAGTTTCAGTGGTTTCTACAGTAAGCAAAAGTGTTTTTACAGAGTGTCGAGAAAAGCCAATGACGAAATCGTTTTGTTGATAATATGGCCGTACGCAATGTACTTCCAGGCCAGAAAAGACATTTATTTCCACTGTCGTGTTATCCTGCAATTAGAATCTATATACGCTTTACTTTAAAAACGGCACTGTAACTGACTTCAGGTCGCATGCTACTTGCCATATCATTGGCTGATTCAGCAAATATAGCAGCTTAAGACCGTTGTCGCTATCTAGAGTATCAATATTAGGGTATTAACACTAATCTTGGCTCAGTAATTTTTCAAACAACTCAGTACCATGAAGCTAAGGCAATGTCACATTTCGCATTAAAATACAGTTAATTTTGTTTTGTTTTGCAGTGGGTATGGTTTTCCAATATTGTAGAACTGTTATTGAATCATAACCATGTTCATTGGCTTTTAAAATAACTGGTGTCCTTGAGCTTCTTAAATAGCTTTTGGTGTTTCTAATACCACAGAAGGGGAGCGCAGCACATCAAACTCTTCTAAAACTAACAGTTAATTATGAATAAACCAACAAGAATTGACAGTTGACGAGTAAATTTGCAAATCAACAGTGGGTCTCCCTATTGACTCCTTCTCAAACAATTTTCCTGTGAACAATGGGAATCAACATCGATCTTCATCAATAATAATCATTATTAAGTGGTCAATTACCAAAGCATATGTATCACTCTGACACAGTGATGAGGATCCATACACCCCTTGTAGATACTTGTAGATATTATTTACAGCAGCTCACCCCCCCCCCCTTCACACACACACACAGTACAGGTTCCCGACACAGGGCTGGCCCCACAAGCTTAATCTGCTTAAGCCTGATTCTGATGGAGAGAGGTGGAAGCCCTATATGGAGCACCTAAATAAGTGGAGATGGAGTTAAAGCTTGGGGCATTTGTGGCATCCTTAACATCATTGTAACTCACCAGTCAATTTTTACTTAGGAAAGATTATTGTGTTTGTAACATCATGTCATAGGGTACCTGTTTCGTCACAGCCAACAAAGAGTGGCAGCACAACAACAACAACAATTTATCTAAGTATTCCTATATGGGAAGTTTCTAAAATAGTAAATTAAATACAATGTAAATGTATCATTCTTGTTAACAATAGGTCACAATCATTGTAACAGAAGGAATGTCCTTCAGTCATCATCACTTGATCTTCAATTTTGATAGTTGATATTTATTGATCCACCACCAAACATAAATCAGAAATAACGATTCCATGTTTACTTCATCTGACCAAAAAGCAAGGGGAGGGGGGGGGGGGGGTTGACTGCCCTATGTCAGTATCAACAACCACCCAATCTAGATCACTCGAGGCCTGGATGGGTCTAGCTTAGTTACAGCTATTGGTATAAACAGGGATTTTTGTTGTTGGCAAGCTTAAGCTGATGTAAATCAGGTCAGATCAGGTCAGGTCGTGGTCATCAGTGAAAAGGCAGGGAATTTATTTCAGCCTGATTGGTAATAACCTTGATATGTACACATAGGATTAAACAAACTCCTAGAGAATGTTTGTCTTTATAAACAAATATACCCGAGTGAGACATTTTCCTGGAATTCTTTCAGCAACCTCTTGATTTTCTTTCTATTTTCACTCTCTAACAACGAGGCATTTACAGCCTCCTCACAGGAAGAGTAAAACAAAATCCTGAACTCTTGTCTTGCTAAAAAGGTGATATATTTAAGTTAAAATCCTTCATCCAGTGCAGTCAGGTTAAGACAGTGTATTCACAGTCCAGTGTAAAAATGTTATGAGCAGGCGATCGTCGTTGAAATTATATTGATATCATAATGTCTTACTGAAGTCCAGAGAAGAATAAAAACAAATTTCATTTAAGACCGTACTGGTAGCTCTGTTCGCCTATACAATCGAAAGTCAGACCACGCTATCGTACCTGTCCTGCTTTGCGAATGAAAAGCATCTCTGGGCTTTGCAATAAAACTTCTTTGCTTACCGAGACAGATCCTTATAAAACAATGCGCGTTCGTAACCATATCTTCAAGTTAAAAACATAGCAAACATCAAAATCTCGAGTAGCCTGAGTGCTTCGACCTTGCATCTCCTTCAACACAATTATTTCGATTCCGTTGTCCCAAAATGCTGAATCCGAGGAATGCTGAGTACTTCCCCTCCATTTCTTCAAAAGGAATACGCAACCCACCGCTTATTAGGCGCTTCAGCTACGAGAAACCTTTGCCAACTCTCCCAAGTTCCTTCCACTTTGACACCATGTTGGTTTTGTTGTCAAGTCGATTGACGTCACATTAGCTAATCACGTGATATTTTGGCCGCGCGAGACGGCGACACTTTTGAAGTCAAATTTGCGCTATTTTCCCCGCGAAAAAAGTACCTTTGAAAAGTTTGATGCCGGTTTAAAGCTTAGAATCCTTTTTGATACACATAAAACAATCAAAAACCGAAGAAAAAATTTTCGTGTCATATACACTTTAAGGACAATACCTACTACTAAGGATGTTCCTCTTAGGGATTTGACATTAAAAACGGTTATGTTAATGTCTTTAGTATTGGCCCAACGTGGTCAAACTATACATATGCTTAACCTTGAGGACATGACAAACACTGAATCGCAAATTACATTTGTAATGTCAAAACCTATTAAGCAAACCAAAGCAGGTGTAAAATCTGTTCCTATTAAGTTTACTTCATTTTCTGCTGACCCCACCCTATGTGTGGTCACTACATTAAAGGAATATTTTTAGCACGTACAGAAGATTTGAGAGGGCACTGTACACCTGTTTATTAGTTACTTGAAGCCCTTCCATCCAGTGGCCAGGAGCACCATTAGTCGTTGGGTTAAAGAAGTTATGAAGGCAGCAGGAATTAATGTAGCTAAGTTCAAGCCACATAGTACAAGGTCTGCGTCCACATATAAAGCAAGTTTGTGCTCTGTACCATTAGATCAGATTATGTCTGCAGCTGGTTGGACCTCGGCCACCACTTTCGCCAGGTTTTATAACAAGCCAATTGATGTAAACAATGGTTTTTCTGACAATATTTTATCTCTTGACTAGTTGCCTAATAAACCATCCTGCATATCGCTGAATTGGTTTCATGTGTGCAGTTGCTTTGAAGTCTCACGTGAGCCATCAGTGCGGTGACAGGATAGAATTAAAAAGTTAAACGAGACTTACCTGTAAGTTGAAGTTTGATTGTAATTCTATCCGTCACCAAGCATTGAGGGATTACGTGCTCGCCCTAGGGTTTTTCATGCCCAACCCTTTATTTTGGTGCCAATATTCCACTGCACACATGATAAGTGCTTTAAAAACTGAGTTCGCGCAGGCTCAATGCTATCTCACGTAATCCCTCAATGCTTGGTGACAGATAGAATTACAATCAAACTTCAACTTACAGGTAAGTCTCCTTTAGCTTTTTAATTTTACGTTACATGATATTTTAGAATTTCCCATTGTTATACCTCCCAACCCAAACGCCTTTTTTGATTGGACAAGAACGTGTCATGTGGCATGGGTCAAAACAGTCTAACTCCCTAGGGCGAACAAAACTCACTAACTTCCTAGGGAAACAACAACTTGAACTTTCGACTCGCACGAGATCAGGTCGTGCGCCTTGAATCCGCGGCAAATTTGTGTCCAGCCGCGTCAAGAACATAATTTTTTCGCCGTCATGGCCGCGAAACGCTTTCAAGTCCGAACAGAAGAAGAAATTGAACAATTGATACGGGATAAAAATTCGAAATCCACAAACAAGGCATCACAAAATGCTGTTAAAACCTTATAAGAGTTCTGCAAGGAACAAAACTTACCACAAAGCTTTGAAGAACTAAACAAGACGGATCTCAACTCCTTGCTCACGTATGTAAGCTTTAATTTGTTCTATTTTTGAGTTGGGAGGTATAACAAAACACTTAATGACTGTCCCCACGGGAAACAGTGAGTTTTGTTTCCCCTCCACCCTAAATGTTCCCCTCGGGGAACA
Organism: Siderastrea radians; assembly: GCA_964017195.1. NCBI lineage: Eukaryota > Metazoa > Cnidaria > Anthozoa > Scleractinia > Rhizangiidae > Siderastrea > Siderastrea radians. The sequence continues at coordinate 26,616,943 of OZ024890.1, forward strand.
TTGAGGGTCTCGGGGAAAACTCACTGTTTCCCTTGGGGCCAGTCATTAAGTGCTTATTGTTACTAGAACTACAATTGTAGTTCTCCAGAAAAGCTCTCTTTACTTCTTAAACTGTCGCCAACGTAACTAACATATCCATAACAAAAGATTTTTTACAATGTACGTCTATGTAACAACGCAGTCATTTTTATTTCAAAAAGATGCAAGCTAGATGGCTACAAATCAGCGCTCTTTTTTTGTCAGATCTTGCCGTAGCTGGAACACACTGGCAGAGCAGTTACGCGACAAAAACTTTGCTTTAGGTACATATAAGAGGAGTTTATTAAATTATTATTTATTTTAATAAATGCTCTTTATAATATACATGACCGGGAGCCAGGACCTCCGTACTTGGAAGTCCATCTGCCTTAAATGTAACAGCGTCCGCTGCTTCTAAATTATACTTAGTTTTTACTTATTATTTTTTTCAGGTGTGAGGGGACCATTGTAACTGGCCTTTGCTGTAGCGACTCCCCTGCCATTATTTGCTCTCTTTTGTTCTTATTTAAAGGTCTATTTTTTCCTATTCGTGTTGTACAATGCAAAGCTAAATAAAAATAAAAAAATAAACTAATACCAAGCCAACGATGCAGTACAAATTACAGTGCAATCCCGAGTTCTCGAGCCTCCGATTTCTCAAACATCCAGCTTCCGTTTTCTCGAACCAAAAGTCATATTAAAGCATTGGATTTACTGTAAGTGTTGTATGCAGAAGAAATTGATTGGGGGAATGAATGAGAGGAATGCATGGGGGTTTCTAAATAAAAATATTTCTAACTCTAAATATCTTCTACACAGACGGCGGGGGGGGGGGTGGGGGGAGGGAAGCAGGAAGTAGGGGGGATACTGCCTAATTATGATACTGCCGGGTTATAAGAAGTCGTTTCTTTTTTCCAACAAATGTATGATTCTTGTTTTACTACAATTCTTTGTGCGGAAGGCTACTCTCAAAGGACGTAAGCATCAAGAAATTTCCAGTCTACAGCGGCCAGGTATCCGTTAGTTTCTTTACTATACAGCGCTGGCAACGTAAACATACATTAAAACCTTCTTATTGTGCATCGTGAAACTAAAAACACGCTTGTTTAATACGTTGAATAGAATAGCTGCTGTCGTTTGTGAATATCACATGGAACTGATTACAGTGTTTTTTAAACATGCATCTCAATATAAAAGAGGTTCACTGGAAATGAAACGCAATAGACTTACTAAATCCTTTTTACTGGTTTTTAATCTTAAATCCATAAGGTTTATTTAACACAACGAATAAGGTTTACTAACCTATCAGCGAGGTTTTGATAACAACGGTCAAATATAAAATATAACTAATTTTGGACTTACTTTAATGATGATTGCACTTGCGTGATAACACTTCATTCTACAGACAGCATGGAGTCTTATTTGGCTGGCGTGAACTATGAAATCTTCACGAATTGGGTACGGGTATGCGACTGAACCACTGCCACATTTAACTGTGAGTGACAGGATATTTACATCATGATAACGAGATCGAGAGGCCGAAAGATATAATCCGTTTATTGTTAAGCATGAAATAAAGATCGGAGGAGAGGGTACCTTAAATTTTCGCGGTTTTTTGAGAGCTTTAACTCAATGTAAATAGTAGTAGCTGTAGTAGTTTTCTTTTTCGTTTTCACTGTTTTCCGTAAGAGTATGCTGTATGTTAAATTTGTTGTTGAGGGCTCGCCTTTGACTAATGGTAAACACTTGATACAGTAACTGGACAGGTGTATAATTAAATCTAGGTTTTGGTAAATACCAAACGAGAATGTACAGGAGAGTCAAGTTATTTTGAAACCGGACATCTCTAACTTCCCGTTATCTCAAACTCAAACTTGAGACCAGGCCCCGAGCATTTGCTTTAGTGTCACTGTTAGTTTATTTGGATATCTCGAACCTCGGATATATAGAAAACCCTGTTAACTGGAACCGAACCAAAAATGCGTCCACCTGAGGAGATTTTTCCAAATTTTTACCTCTTGATATCTCGACTGATCAACATCGTAGAGAGGAACCCCCCCGGGGGTACTCCCTATAATGGCCTATACGGGGAGGCTCCGCCCGAAAGGGGTACCTTTTTCAGGCTTCAGGTATATAAAAGGGTGGGGGTTTCACAAGCTGAAGTATATGACAGGGTAGGGAAATCTGTCATTTAGGTATTAAAAGGGGCTTTTAATTAAAATATTTCGAGTAGATAATAATATTGTTTTTGTGGTTAATATCTCTTCCGGTAATACTGTTCTCCCCTAATACCGTTCATTAAACGTAAACCAAGGGGTTAGAAAAGGAATGCAGTGTTCTTTAGTAGGTATGTGAAAGCCATTTTTCAATGGAAAGCATACGAAAGGGGTGCCTTTTCTGTCAAAAATGGTATATAAAAGGGTAAGGGGTTGGACCTCGGGGCGGAGCCTCCCCGTATAAGACTTTGTTGAGTACCCCACCCCCTCCCCGGAGAGGAACACGCCTCAATTAAAGCGTTGTTTTCGAACTGTCAGACGACTCATGAACTGTATTAGAGTGAAAATTGTAATGTTCGTTAGTCTTATGGCAGCCTGTGGCCGGCAGAATGATATATATCGATCATCAATTAAATTTATTGTAAGCTGTTCATAAATGCAAGGACAATAGTAAGGGTGTTGTATATGCATCCATAATTTTTTTTTTAGAAATTAAACGCCACAAGTTTAATAAGAAAATCCGCCTACATCTTCAACAACTATGTTGTTTGGCTAATAAGGTATCAGCCACCCTTCGGGACCGTTCACGCGCGGATCGCTCTAGTTTTTGTAGGTTTTATGAAAAACCCTATAAACTATACATTTTTTGGCAGCTTAATAATTCCAGAAAATGACTTTATATTCAAAAAGAGGCAGAAGTTTAACACGCTCGAAAAATGGGAAGGTTTTTCCACACATACATGTCTCTGATAGATTAGGTTCCACTCCCTCCAGAAACAAAGAAAACAAAACGATTAACACTGCATTCTCTTCTTGACACCTATGGCTAAAAAACCGTGTCTCAGATTTTTGTCAAGTGCGTTTGTTCTTCTTTTATTAACAGATGAGTCAGAGAAGACAAATAAATTAGCACTTTGCGCGAAAAAAAGGTCTAGCTTTAAAACAAAAAGAGGGATTAAAATTCGCAGGCCCAGTTTTGTAGAAAAACTATCTGGCAACAATCTGGCCAATTTTCAGCCAAATTGGTAAAGCGGCTGTCGACTTGTAGTTTAAAACGTACGTACAACTCGCCAAAATTTGGCCTTCGAGAAAAAAGGAAAATGTATTTTCTGCGGCGTCTTGCCAGTAATGGATTATGACACCTAAATGTCCGGTGAGTTCTATTTTGATCGATACCAGAGAGGGATCAGCTTTCTCAAACAATAGAACTTTGACAGGTAACATGTAACAGGAGTAATCTTACGCGGCGAGCGGCAGGAAATAATTTTACAAGCTTTCAACTCACCGCTCTTGGACGTGAGAAAACATTTGTCATTTTCATTTTGTTTACGAAATGTTTCCTTATTTCAATCCATATTTCATGTAACAATTAAAATGTGTTATGGATATTTCCTGAAATGCTGACCAGGTTGATAGGGATGCCGAAAATCGCGGCAAAATCCAGGGAAATCATCGACGCAACCACTTCTCCTGTCAATAAAATGAACCTTGATCGCTTTCTGCCAATTCACTGTCCATTCTTGACCCATTCTTTGTCAAGGGCTTTCTTTTCCTTCATTCTTGGTTTGGAAGACGAAAACAGACACAACCGTTTTCTTAATGATGCATTTAGGTGAAAGAAAACTCTCCTTACTTCGTAAAAAAAACTTCTATAAACCACTTCATAAGAATCGCTTTTGTGAGTGCAACCAGCACGCGCTTTCGATTTCACGTGATCAAGTTAATCTTGTCAGCGATCAATTACCATAATTAAACAGGAAAAATCTTTTACTCTCAATAACTCTCCACTGAGCCATCATTCTCTTCTAATTTTTTGTTTGAAAGAAAGCTCTCAAAGAGATTTATCTGAGCATGTAAAAATCTCATTTATGAAAAAATGACACTTTTTTCCCGTGGCTAGCCTCCCACGCAGTCGTTTTTAGGGGAGTCGTATTACTCTCCTCCCCACAAACGCCTGCTTACCCGAGTTCAACATTCCTTTCCGCCGCTTAGCCAATTACATTGTACCTACTCACGTCCGGTAGGTTGACCTTGACCACAGGACGCTTTCGCGGGAACACATGCAGATAAACATGACGCGCGACATAAATTTCAAAATGTTAGTGAACGTCACCTCAAAATCGTTGAATGCAGGGATAACTAAGTTTCCGGCGAAGCTTTCAAATTTCACATTGAACTTAGATTTTGGAGAAACAAATTTATTTAAGAGCGCGATTTGCTCTGTTTAGACATTAAATTCATGACATCGCGTTGCAACCGGGTGATTCAATTAACCTTATAACGTGATGCATGGCATTACGTGAATAACTTTTTCCAAAAGCATTCATTGAATGCAGGAATAACTACATTCTCTGAGCTTTCAAATAGTACATTTAACTTAGAAATTCAGGAATATCTGCAGAAATCAGTCGAGGGATTTTAAACTGACAGTCCCTTCTGCTCAGGGAATGTCATGCGAGAAGAGCATGCGAACACGCGTGGTAATAACCGCCTTGACCCTTCGACGCGAAGATCGTAGAAACGTTAGCGGATATGCCAGCGAACTTGAGTATTTCGCTGCTGAAACGCACTTGGTTGTTGTGCCATGTGTGATATTTTCATCTCATTTATCGGTTTATCATCTCGTTCGGTCCTTTGCCGTCTTACTCTTTGCCTTTTCAAGTCGTAGAAGTCACGTATTTCCCTTCGCATTACATTGCTCCATCAGTCTGAGAAGCGCTGTAGCCCTCACTGACGATGAACTTGATCAGGTGGAATAAAAGCGTCGCACAAGAAACACCAGCGTCTCTGAGGAAAAACAATCGTGGGAAATACAATAGAGAAGCGTATGTTATAACGACTAATTTGATTGCACATCGTCATACAATGCCTCAATGGTGATTGGTTAGATTGCCTCGCAAGTAAAACAATGGGAAAGGAATGTCAAACTCGGGTAAGCAGGCGTTTGTGGGGAGGAGGGTAACACGACTCCCCTAAAAACCACTGCGTGGGAGGCTATCCCGTGGCTGATAACCTAAGAGCAATTTTCTGTAAGAATCAAACAAAGTGGGAAATGGAAAATTTTGACCCCCCAACTTAAATTTGCATGGAAGTAGATATCCATGGGGGATGTTCGAACATGGCCATTCTTGAGGTCATAACTAAATTGTTGCCATGGTAACAGCGAATGTTTGTTGACGCCCGAGAACCCAATTTTGAACTCAAAAACTGTTGTGAAAACTGCAAAATTTAAAACGTTATTTCTCAAGTTTATTAAAACACTACAACTCGAAACTTGGGACAAATGTAAAACCACTGTTCTAGTTTCTTTCCATGTATGCGGCTTCTCATTACATTTACCGTAAAAAACGGCGAATTAACTACACCGTGTCTCGGCCATTTTAATTCGTGATTAAAACAAGCAGTACATTTCTTTTAATATCTCCAAAAGTACATCAGTTCTAGAATTGAAACGACATGGATAGCTTACAACAGACATTGTAGTTACTAAATCTGTAAAATTCTCAGCGGGGCGGGCTTATTTTGTTTTCATGGCAATCAACAAAGAAACCATAAAAATGAGATTTCTTAAATTTTGTCAAAATTAACATTCTGTAAGTTTGCTGGAAAAATCTGAAGAAAGCTGAAACGACCTTGAGATTTAAAGAAAATTGTCTGTTAAGTAATTCTCTGATAAAAACAACCGTTCATAAACCGTATTTTTGGAAACGATTTGAATCGAAGTACAGCTTACTTGACAACTTTGTTCATTTCTCCACTTTTCGACTCACGTTTGAGCGAGCTGGTTCTTTCTGTACAGCACTCACATTGTTTGAAAATCCAGTGTTCTGAACCTTTTCTTTCAGCTGGTAGTGTTATTTATCCCCGTCAGTAGTCCATCCCCTTATTTAAGCCCACTGAAATCAGGTTTGGTGGCACTGTCGGCAGAAATAAGCCAACATGAAGTTCAGTCAGTACAGGTACATTTCCATCGTAGCCTTTCGTTCTACTTCTCGATCAGACGTCACCATTCGCTCCAAAAGAGGGAAAGATGCATCCTTTCAACTAGGATTCCATTTAGCCAAGCATTTCACTCCAAGTTACGGTGTAAAAACTGTGGACAACAACTTTCTTCGAAGTGGAAGAGACAATAACAAACGCCGTGCGACGTACTGGACAGCGGTGTTTACTTGAACAACTTTCCCTTCATAATTTGCTTAACACCGGGTCCCTTATATGCTGTTGATATGACATTCAATGCAATTCAGAAAGCCAGCAATTTCCTTTTATTAGATTCTGTTTTTCCACTTGCTCTCTAGTCCTGGTCCATTCACAGTAGGATTAACAGTTTCTGATAGAAGAAATGTACAGTGCGTTTTCCAGCGCTCACACCATTTTCGCCGCGAAAATAAAGCGGCCTCCACACCTCAAACTAATGTTGGCCAACATTAGTTTGATGTTTGAAGGCCGCTTAAGACTGCTAACACAAGTCGACAAATAACAATACATCGGTAGACTGAATAAGGAATGGCTATTTTTATTTTCCATTCTATTCAGCTCGGTTGCCTTTGTGCTTTTAATTCAGTGAAGGCCTCCGATCCTGATTATTTAGACCTTTCGTACTTTGGAGTACAATTTTTTCCAGCCATATTTTTACAACTTTGTAAAAAAAACAAAAAAAACACCACCAACAGCAAAAACAAAAGCAAAACAAAGATAAAACAAGAAGAAATAAGAAACGGCTTAATGTTCTTATTATTAAAATTCCTTTGTTCCGCCGGCATGTCCAACCGCTATGTTAGTGAGCTGGTGTGCGCCTTGTAAGCTACATTGTCCAAAAATAGCTTTGCAGCTGCAGAGCTCGATAAGAGAAACAACATTCTTTCGTTTTCCTGAGATGCTTATATCTTGCTTTTTGGAGACGGCTTTCAGCGTTGTCATTCTTGGCGATAACAATTCTTCTTTTCTTCCTTTTCGTTTCACACAGTTGACGGAACTGTTCGTTTTGGAATGGATGACTGTGGGACTCCTCTGAAGATCTCATGATATCATTTTTACCTCTAGAAATATTTTCGTTTTCGGCAGCCGGATATTCTGACGCACTGAACTGCTTTCTTTTTGTCGCAATGCGAGAAACGTAAGACGAAATTTGCATAAGGAACACCTCAATTGTAAACAATCCTGTTTATTGGAGTCTGTAGTCGAGTTTACGCATTTTTTGGCGAATTCTGCACCATCGGTCTTGTTGCTTGATTTCTTCCCTTCTCTCTGATTTCTCTTACTTCATATTGTTGTTTTGGGTTTTGACTTTAAAGCCCAGTCCACTTGTATACTGCGCTAACGCAGGAAAGTTCTTGAGTTTGGCGTTGTTCGAAATGTTGTGCCCTGGAGGGAGGGGGGAGGGGCACTCCCTATAATGGCCTATACGGGGAGGCTCCGCCCGAAAGGGGTACCTTTTTCATGCTTTAGGTATATGAAAGGGTAGGGGTTTCGCGAGCTGAAGTATATGAAACACGGGTAGGGAAATCTGTCATCTAGGTGTTTAAAGGAGCAATGTCACGCTATTTTAATATCTTTTTAAAAGGCTGAAAAGTATCTTCGCATCAATTGAATTCCAAAAATAATGGTCTATTAAAGACTATCTCACAGCACTGAAACTGTTTCCTGTTGTCTGTTGCTACGGATGACAAGGATGGAAATGGATTGAAACTTGAAAACATTGGGCCAATTATTTCAAGTTTTGATGTGATGTCTTCACAAGTCACCAAAAAATTATTATGGTTAGCTTTCCCTGACAAAATCCATTTAGTATCTTCCTCGTAGTTTTACTGGAGCATTTTGTGTATGAGTAAAGACACTAAGTAATGATTTTAGCAAAGAATTGACCTAAAATAGCAAAGCCCTTCGAGTAGATAATAATACTGATTTTTGGTTAACTTTTCTTCCGGTAATACTGTTCTCCCCTAATATCCTTCTGCCATAAACTGCATTCCAAGGGTTTAGAAAAGGGATGCAGTATAAGTAGGTATGTGAAAGGGTACCATTTTTCAATGGAAGATATACGAACGGGCTACGTTTTCGGTCAAAAATGATATATAAAAGTGTAAGGGGTTGGACCTCGGGGCGGAGCCTCCCCGTATAAAATTTTGGTGAGTACCCCCTCCCGCCCCGGGTGTTGTGCATGACTCGACTCTGCTCTGTGGACGCTTCCCACCCCTCCCCTCCCCCTCCCCTAGGAGGATGACTTAAGCAAAGCCCTACTTGATGAACACCTTACTCAGTATTTTTCTGGTGTAGGATATCGCACAAACGACTTTGTATCTTTTTTCGAAAGTACGCCACTTGAAGTAAGAAATGACATTGGGACTGATCTTTAGAGGACGAGTCTCACAGGTATCCACACGTATACAAAATCTCCAGCTGTGCAAAATGACAAAAGAAGAATTCTCATCGGGAAGAATAACGACGCTTAATCCATCTGATAAAAGTACGTACGATTTGCGCATCTCAGGAAAAAAAACTCAACCCCGCGTTAAAAGTGTTGGTCCTCTTTTGTTTGTTTGTTTGTTTGTTTGTTTTACAAAGTTGTAAAGGGCTGGAAGGAGTTGTCCTCGAAAGTGTCAAAGGTCTATAATAATCAGGATTGAAGTCTCCATTGAAGGTACGCTAGTTAATAGAATGGAAAATATGAAAAGCCGTTCTTTCATCAGCTCACTGATCTATTGTTAATTGTCGAGTTAGCGGTCTCATTTTTGCGGCGAAAATGGTGTGAGCGCTGGAAAACGCGCTGTACATTTCTTCTATCAGAAACTGTTAATCCTACTGTGAATGGACCAGGACTAGAGAGCAAGTGGAAAAACAGAATCTGATAAAAGGAAATTGCTGTCTTTCTGAATTGCATTGAATGTCATATCAACAGCATACAAGGGACCCGGTGTTAAGCAAATTATGAAGGGAAAGTTGTTCAAGTTAACACCGCTGACCAGTAACGTCCCACGGCGTTTGTTATTGTCTCTTCCACTTCCAAGAAAGTTGTTGTCCGCAGTTTTTACACCGTAAGTTGGAGTGAAATGCTTGGCTAAATGGAATCCTAGTTGAAAGGATGCATCTTTCCCTCTTTTGGAGCGAATGGTGACGTCTGATCGAGAAGTAGAACGAAAGGCTGCAATGGAAATGTACCTGTACTGACTGAACTCCATGTTGGCTTATTTCTGCCGACAGCGCCACCAAACCTGATTTCAGTGGGCTTAAATAAGGGGATGGACTACTGACGGGGATAAATAACACTACCAGCTGAAAGAAAAGGTTCAGAACACTGGATTTTCAAACAATGCGAGTGCTGCACAGAAAGAACCAGCTCGCTCAACGTGAGTCGAAAAGTGGAGAAATGAACAAAGCTGTCAAGTAAGCTGTACTTCGATTCAAATCGTTTCCAAAAATACGGTTTATGAACGGTTGTTTTTATCAGAGAATTACTTAACAGACAATTTTCTTTAAATCTCAAGGTCGTTTCAGCTTTCTTCAGATTTTTCCAGCAAACTTACAGAATGTTAATTTTGACAAAATTTAAGAAATCTCATTTTTATGGTTTCTTTGTTGATTGCCATGAAAACAAAATAAGCCCGCCCCACTGAGAATTTTACAGATTTAGTAACTACAATGTCTGTTGTAAGCTATCTATGTAGTTTCGATTCTAGAACTGATGTACTTTTGGAGATATTAAAAGAAATGTACTGCTTGTTTTACTCACTAATTAAAATGGTCGAGACATGGTGTAGTTAATTCGCCGTTTATTTTGCAACATGAAAGGAAACAGAAACAAACACAGCATAGAGAACACTTTTGATGGCGCCATCGATATGCAGCTTTAATTTCTAATTAGAAAAGAGAACAAAAAGAACAAAAACAAGGTCTCCTTACTAACAGTTAGTGTTCAAGATAAATCAAGAAATTTTTGAATGAAACACCCGATTTAAATAAAAAAGGTTGTGATATTATGGCAATTTATCCTGGCACCATGGAAAGGACAACATTTTATGGTATAAGATATTAACATTTTTACAAGTAAGAGGTCTATAAAAAGCGTCTGAATTATGATGTGCAGCATTGAGTCTGGAGACTGGCAAAATCAAATGGAAAGCCAAGAAAGCTAGACAATGGTACTAACCAACTTTCGATACCAGTGACAAAAGCTAAGCGAAAAAAGAAACTGGTGCTTTGGGTTGTTGCGCTATGAACCGAGAATGACATCACAAATACAGGAAGAAGGAAGAAGTGCTATCTTTCAAGGGATTCATCAGCCGTTCACGAACATTGCCAGCTCACGGGACATTCGGTGGATTCCAGCAAAACAAAAGTTCTCGCCACGGAAAGCAACACGTTCAAACGCCGCATAAGGGAAGTAATAGAGATCCGGTTACGAAAGCCCTCTTTGAATAGATCGAGACAATGGCTTCGAATTAGCTAACATCTATAACACTATTTTAGGCACCTTGAGACCCTTATGAAGTGATATAGCCCTTCTTAATATTCACATTTCTATCGTGGCTGATGAAGTTCGGTTGGTCTGAAAGAAATATTCCATTTTAACGGTTTAAAACTTTTTTAATGTGAACTGAGTCAGGAAAATATTTTATTATTTTTTAAAAGCATGTTTCCAGAGCAGGAAAACAATATTTTTGATTGTAAATGCCATTTTGTTTTCAAAGTTTGTTGAGGATTAAGTATAAAAAAATCATCATTGATCATTCTATAACTGTTGCAAAGCTCAGTGCAACGTGTAATTATATATTGCCCAACTGTTTTTACATGCAAAACTAACAACTAACTATAAAATGTGATGTTCATCTTTACCAGGTTGGAGCCCTTCAAAGGCTCCTTTGTCTGTAGCAAGCTGGGCAAAAGTCGTTGCTGATTTTTTTCCACTCAACCAGGCTCACAATTCTAACTGTTAACGGGCTTTAGTGGCAATTGTCAATGAACTCACCCAGTACAGATCTACTTGAATACTTCAATGTTGCGCTGTAATGTTCGTGGTATGTTTGTCGTTGGGGCAAGCAAACTGGTAATAAAAGGGCAGAACGAACAACGTTTTTTTTACACTGAGTTCTTGAAACGGTTTAAGCTTTGATATCAACTTACATCTTCTCCTCACTTGTAAGGCTCTATAATAATATGAGAAAATTAGTTTTTCAATAAAGATAATTTCGTCTTGATATATGATCTGTTAATAAACTGTCTTGATAGTTATGCTTGTCTGTTGTCTTGATATTTAGAAGCCGAAACTGTTTCGCATTCAAATTATCAAGACAGCCGACCAGCACAAATATCATATCACGAGAATTTAGTAACTAATCGTTCTTAGTCTAGGAATCAGTTGCGGATGCAGAAGCTTATACCACGTCAGTCAAACGCTTTCACGTCAATGAAACGTTAATGAAACGCTTTCCATATACATATATGGTATCAGCCGCTTTGGCAGGACCTCCCCCAGTCCAGCAGCACTGAGACATGATCCTAGCTAGCTCACCTATCTTGAATCTTCGGCGGCGGCGGAATTCACTACCATATATATCTATAGATATTTACTATATAGACACCGATGAAATACTAGGATTTTTCCAGTGACGAAAATTTCGTGTCCAGTGAAGATACGGTTTTTATCTTTCATATGTGAAGATATTACGTTGTCATGGCTACTTCAGCCTCAGCCAATGAAATTTATAAAAGTTATATGCCTTATTGCTATAATATTCAGAATACATAGAAACGCTACTTAGTACTCTCTATTTTTTTGACCAAAATTCGAATGTGCGTAAGATTTATTGGATTGATTCAGCGAATAAAGGATTAGTTCAAGAAATCGTTATCCTGGTATTTCATCGATGTCTAATATAATAAACAGAAAATTACGTAGCCACTTGGACATACGACATTTAACTTCTAGATCTCGTGTTGAAAAATATTTCATTCGATCGCTGCGCTCACTCGTGAAATATTTTGCAACACTTGAAGATAAATGTTGTATCTCCGCGCGACCACGTAATATCCTCTCTCTCTATTTATAGATCTGCCAGCCTAATCGGAATTTGAAAGCAAACAGTCCTCGATATGAAAAACAAGTTCCACATACGAATCGTTCATAATAGATCTGGAGTAGCTGGGTTAATTTTTTTTTGGCACCACGTTTTTGAAGGGATCAGGCCTGTTCCAAAAATGCACATATCTGTATGTTAGAGACATTTTGAATAAAATATAACAATAGAGTTGATGTTCGCAAGGGTAAATATGTATTAGCCCGCTGGTTTCCCCATTTTAGCCCGCAAAATACGCCATTAATGCCCAATGAGATGATTATGATATGAAATTAATTTACCGTTTACAGAACTAAGTTGATCGCTGTGTTGTTTCCTACATAAAAACTGAAGGAAGGCAATTGTCTACGTTGCTTTGAGATACGAGAATTAAAGATTTTTGCTCGTTTGGAGTCACCTGCCTTTCTTCTTCTTTTGTAGGGAAACAGTACACCGAACCAAAACTCGCTTAGCATGGCCACGTTTATTTTGATATTCATGGTTATATTTTAACATTTTGTGAACCTAAGTGGATTTGCTGTACATAAGTCTATAAATCAAGAATACCACTTAAAAATAAGTCACATTCGTGCTATCAGATCGCGAGGTTGATCTGCCTGTGTTCAAGACAGCAAACATCTTGTAAATTTAAATAACCTAATTCCCGGAGTTCTCTCTTTTCATCTCTCGAGAAAGGACCCTGGCAAAGGCCCTGGCTTCTCCTGGTCAGGTATCTACCTCGGGTGAACAAACTTCCCATCAGGGTGGACTCGTTTTTGCTTACCAAGGCGGAAGAGAATTTTTTCAAACCGGCATGAAGACAAAGGAATGGGACTCATTTGGCGCATTTTGTTTTTCAAACACTGGCATCCTGAAAAATCTACAATAACCTGCTGAGCTTCATAAAGACAAAAGAATGCAGATTTTCCATCAACAAAATATTATATTACAGTAAGCTCGATCTGATTTGAATTCGCGGTACGCATTTGATTACAAGCCGCTCGTATATATAGCCTGAACAAAATGACGGCGCAAATTCAAAACATACATATACACAGACATTTGTTTGCTGTAGCTCATTATTTTTTCATTGGCCTAGTGATGCAAGAATAATTCTGATTATAAAAACGCTAACAATTATGCATTAGTAAGGGTATATAATCGTGCAGACCAGAGTACAACCTTCTTGTGAACAAATTAGCTCTCAATGTTATTTAGTTTAGCGAAGCACAAAAATGTTTTGATTTGGTCACGTTTTTGTTGCTGTGGATTAAGGAAGAACAAGATTCAATATGAGATTGAACAAAGCATAGACCTATTTGAGTGCTGTTGAGGTCAAAATCGAATACCTTGAAGAAATGTGAGGATTCCTGTATCTTGCTGTTATAATGACCCAAAAAGATACTTATTAATTTTGAAAGAGGGAAGGGGGAGTGTCTTTTTGCTATGCACAATTTTTCAAAGCTATTTTACTTGTGTGTTCTAGACCAATTACAAAAGTGGCCTGTTTTATGCTTTTGGCAGAGACCAAATATATGGATCTCAAAACGTAAAGTTTTACAAAGACCTGTGGTTAATTGCCGCTCTTCAGGGCATAAACAAACATTTCTATGTTGGTTCGTACAAAACAGAAAATTAGAGCTTCATTCAGTTATTTATAAGGTTATCACCGCCTTTAGAAAATTGGCCAAATTTACGTGAAAAAATGGCGTCCAAGGGTCTCGTAGAAAGTTTTGGTAGTATCTCCAACACCAGAAGATCTAAAGAGTTATCTCTACGATATTTGTGCTTAAATCTACCTAAACTATTTAAAATAGTGTTAGTATGAAGTACTTTTGCTGAAGTTCTTTTTTTTTTCTGGTTTTGCCCAGTTTTTCTCTGACAACGACTCTTAAGCAACAGGGTCGCGTTCACACCAAAAATAACTGTTTGCATCAGCAAGTGTAAAGGTTTGGGCCATTTGGTTGAGATAACCAAAATCACTTATTATATTTGTAAGATCTCTGAATGCTTGTAGGCGCCAGAATATTTCGACAAAATATGTATCGAATCTAGTTCTTAATTATTTGAGTCTATTTGTTTGTTGCTGTACGTTTTTTTCTTTCGTTTCTTTGTTACACCTGTTAGAATTTGTTTTGCATGCTGCATATAACCCGCACTATGTGTAAATTCTGTTTAGTGTATACAGTGATATATGTTTGTTTCTGTACAGCTTACGGTCATATTCTTGGAAGAGTAATTTTTTTTAGAGACGTCGTCATACTTGTCGAGTAAGTTTTCGTTTGCCGTATGTCGTTTTCTTTTAATAACTTTTCCTAGTTTTTGTCACCATTATTCATTCGTATTTGTAAAATTTGTTTCTGTACCAATTACCGCTCACGGTTTTTGATCAAAAGTAAATTGTCAAGACTGGCCTTAGCGTTAATTGACTTTGGTACGACTTCGGTTCTTTTAGGTTGTTTTGACAAAGACGGTAACGTGTGTAACGACCTGCCTAGTAGCCAGGCGCTTCTGAGGTTTTTGACATGAAAGCGAAGGCCTACAGTAAGGCTTCACAGAGATCGTAAGACACTAAGGGAAGACTTAACAAAAAACCCGAAGCGTGCTTCGCGTTTTCGGCTTTCCCATGACCCCTTGTGCCTCGCTTCTCGGGTACAAGGCAGTGTAACGACCGTGATCCGCATGATAACAGAACAAAAAGCCTAGAGAGCGTCAAAAAACACGACAATAACTTTATTTGCATCTACCTTTAAATTAAACATTAAACGTTGTTTGTTTGTATACTCACTAAGTTTCACGCGAAATTTAACATAGCAGCTGAAGAGTGACCGAGAACTTTGACTCAATATGGTTACCCAATTTCCCTCGTCCCTGTCCCGTGCCTAAACAATAGCGCAGGTTAAAGAATAACCTGTTAACTTATGACAGATTTAGTTAGATGTTTTTTAATGTTTGGCTAACTTAAATCGCGTTTGCTTTGTGTCAACCTGAATGATATAACTCAGTCTCAGAAAATTTCAGCCCAGAAGTGATGACAACTAATGATGTATCTACCATATCATAGTCTGTGCGCTCTTTGTCTTGTCACTCAGGTAAAGAGTAAGAACAAAAGAAGAAGCGATAAAGTGAAGATTAAAAAGTATTATTTGAATTATTCTAGATCCATCGCTACCATCTACAATTTCAAATCTGTAAATTTACGTGACTCACACGCTGTGCTTGGAGTGACCTTGATGGCTTTTAAATCCACAGGGGTACCCTTGGGAATTTTTCGTTCAGTCTAAGCTAGCTTCCAGAGCTAGCACTTGCCCTAGAGTTATCTCGGTCCAATTTTAATTTCTGATTGTTAGTTTTTTGTCAGAAGCAATACGGCGAATAAAAAGATTGTCATGATTTTTTAAAAACGAGGTTATTGTACTAAATGCCGGTTATTTAAACAAAGTTTAGACGACGTTTAAGAAAACTACGGTCTAAATCGATTTCAATCTGGCATACCCAAATATGTAACCCTTCTTTACCATAACAAATGTCAAGCAGGTATGTAGCACAGATTACTGCAGCATTTATTTCTTATACGTAATCCACTAGTAAACAGATATTGGGGTTTATTTGTTGCCTTAAGCCACGGTCTATGCTAGACTTCGTTTAAATAATCGGCCTTAAAGGTTTAAAAAAAAGTTTTTGAGAAATAAAGCAGTGTAGCGTACCTAGCGATAATGTTTAAAAGTTTCGAGCTTTACATGGCAAAAAAGTGTAGGAGAATGAAAAAAGTGGGGAGAAGACAAGGATATCAACTAATCTTTTGCTCCAACCATTCGGCCTTTTATTCAATATCAATATTTGTTTTACGACTCATGTTCATGAAACAAAACAATATGGAGAAATGAAGAAGTACATAGTGCAAGCAAGGTCCGTTGATTTGTTGCTTTTTGGTGTGAATGACCGAAATACTTAGGAAGGCTATTAAAGAAGATTGAATTTCGCCTAGTTCACCATTATTATTTAACCAGTTGTTTATAAAAACAAAATAAAATTAAGACAAAAAATTTTTTCATCCAAAATTTACGAGTGTTGTTTCTCAGAATGTTTTCCATTTTTCCCTCACTAAACTTGAGAACATTTCTGTCTACAAATTGTTTCTTTCAACCAAACTTTAATAAGTCTCTTTTAAGGTATCAGGGTACCCCAAATGACAACATTGCGTTTTCACCGTTTGAGCGTCAGGCGTTTTACAAGGACCCTAACAAACTATATATTTTCTGAAAGCTTAATAATTGAAGATTACGAAAACGTATTTAGATAAAGAAAAAAGACGACTGTGTCGAAAATAGAGACTATGTTTTTAAAAAGTACGTCTTTCACAAAATCGGTTCCGCTCCAGTCGAGAATGATCTGGAGAGAAAGACGAACATCGCGCCGAATTCTTCACACCTTTGTCTCAAAAACCGTGTCTCGGAATTTTGTATCTGGCCTGGTTTATTTTCTGCACTCAGTTAAACTTTGAAGCTCGAAGAAACACCTCTCCTCCTTCTTTTACGGCTCATAACTATTGAATGAAAGCAAAAAATAAAATTCGGAGACACGGTTTTGGTGTGAAATTATGTGGCCACATTGTCGCCAAATTTGAGCTAAAATGGTTGAAAACTCGCTGAACGCGAACTTAAAATGTGCGCCCAATTTCTTGAAAAATTAGTTTCGAGAAAAAAGCCAAAATATGATTTGGAAACTTTTTCCGGTCTGAGGAGATTAAAACACCTAGGTGTCAGGATAATTACCTGCGGTTGACAGAGGGAAGGCTCAACTTACCGCCTTACAACAATAGCACAAACATGCCGACAAGAATGGTGTCAAATTCTGCGTGTTTTTATGTTGGAAAGCGACTTTCGTTGAGTACGAGTGCCGTTCAAAGGGTCTTCAAACGCAATAAACGGAAATTTTAAATTCATAATATCACGTCGGCTGTAAAATGCCGAATGCATCATCATTTGAGCTTGGTAAGACTACCCAAGCTGCCGGGACCTGAAAGACGAAAGGAAAGGCGAAAGGAAAGCACATTGAAATCTGCGAAGAAGCCGCCACGTGTTCGGCTCAAGATCTAAGAGAGAACATCCTGTCAGAAATGCGAGCAATTGGGAAAAAAATAAACTTATTTATTACTGGAGACAAATTCCGTACTTTCCTGGACATGCCGTCTTTTGCGCCAAGTTGATTCTTTGATACATCTGGCTTTGTAGAAATGTTATGGAATTTGAATGGATGGATTGTTTTTCGCCATTCGCGTTACGAAAAGCGAGCTGGCAGTCGAAGCTTATCACACTGACGAGTGAGGAGTCAGGAAGCGCAAGTAATTCCTCAACGCTCGATCTTTTCTCTCTCTCTCTCTCTTTCACAGATATGATCGAAGCCACTTTGTAGACACACTCGAAATAAGCGGAAACTGCTACGCAATCGATCGCGTGTCAAAACATCGGGGCCCTGTTATGTCACATGCTATTTTCAGCGTTGTTGACAGATGACTGTCAACACATGATTAGAGAAAATTAGTGCCACAAATCTTTTTTCGTCCATAACTTTGCGTAGAAACAATCTTTTTTTCTGAAACTTTTTGTAAAAGAGAGGTTTGAATAATATCTATCTGAAAATGACAGAAGTGTATTTTTCGAAAACATGGTCAATTTTGGGGTACCATGATACCTTAAGCAATTAAACCCACGTAAATACTATTTCTCTTGCCGTAATGTCGCGCGCTTATTCTGTGACGTCTTGCATCCGTCTGCTGTTTGGATTTTAAGTCGCGCGTGCAAGCGAATGGCGCAAGCCGTTAAATCATAACGACAGGACGGGGTTGCTTTTCGCTTGGCTGTGATTTCTAGCGATGTGGAACTGTCTTCTCACAATGATTTTAAAAGCACTCTATTTCAAGTTTTCTTTGCAACCTTGTTAAACCTGTATAAACATCTGTGTTAAACGAATCTTAAGCTGCAATTGACCAGTGACGACGCTGTCCTTTGAACTGCGCAAAAATATCGGAGCAGCAAACTCAGACAACCTTCAGCAAGGTACAGCAAACATTTTAATTTGTAGTTAACTGTGTAGAATGATAAATGTCAGCTCAGGTACGTAGTAATGCCACAGTTTGAAACGTGTGGTCAGAAAGTTTTACCCCAAAGAGGAAAATTTAGAATTTCTCTCCGATGTTTACGCATAATTGTTCCTTCCGCGCGTTTCACTATTTCAGTTGCGTTTTATAACTCTCTACCAGGTCTGTTCACTGTGCCCCTGACGAGAATGACAGACCTTCTGAGCAGACTTAACATTTTTCTTGCTATCATTCTATGCGGTATCTAACTTAAAGTTTTGGTGAGCTCGCTAAATAGTTGTAAAAAGTTAATACACAATTAATCTACCATTTGTTTGGTTTTTTCTCAATGGCATTATCAAATCAATTTCTACTGATTTTATTTAAAGCCGCTCAGAAATACTTTTCTATATTCTGAACCAAACTGGCACTGTTTTTCTTCGTTTTCAAAAGAAATAGGAGTATTTAGCCATTTTTTGGGTTGCCGGGTCTATGGGCGTTTGTTCGTGCTATTGGTCCATTTTCCGTTTGTTTGACTGGCATTTCGCTCGTTCAATTGTTGGGTTTGTTGGTTCGTTCATGCGCTATCTTGTTTGTTCATTCATTGACTGCTTTCGTTCGTTCGTTTTGGGGCCTTTCATTTGGTCACATGGTTTGTGCGTTCATCCATTGCTTTTAGCCTTGAGCTCCCCTTCATGTGACTGTTTACTTGTTAACTCATAAATAATAAACCCGATCTTAAAGTCCGAAATATATTAAACCCAAGAAGAGATTAGAATCTCTTGGGTTATAATATTAGAGATAACATACCACATATTTCAAAAAGGCTGTTTGGTAGGGGAAAGAAAAAAATTGGTGAGAAAACAGAAATGGAAACAAACACATTTTTTTTAAACATCCTCCTTTTTATTCATCACCAGCAAGCGTGTTACAATTACAAAGCACACCGTTTTAATATTTCTGTGATCCAACCAAACTACTCTTAAAAGCAACTTGTGAGGTTTCATTTTAGCGTTCATGCAGGAATGGATGTGTTGGTCTGAGGCCTATGCCTGGGCTTTAGGAACTTCTTCAATGAAGATCCGGGACACTGAAATGTATCCTGTGTAGGCGTCACCTGGGGTATGACTTTCACAATTACCAACCCAGAATCCCACGCGCACCTTTCCCTTGTGGATGTTGTTACAGTGCCCTTCAATATGGCGGACTCGGTGAAGATCTTGAGTGTTGCCTTGCCACATATACACAATACCATCAATGGGCAGAGGAGCTGAACATTCAGCTCCATTGAAAGTGAAGTACCAGCGTTTGCAACAGGCCGTACACCTGTAGATTCTTAGGGCACCAGTCCAGTACACATGGAGAGCTGTGTCAGAGAAGTTTTTGGTGAACACACAGTCCTGATATGGATAATAACAAAAGGGGAATACACATTGGAGGAAGCCAGAGTAACTGCCATCAATAAGTCATAAAGTCATTTTACTCAGTATCCTGAGGGCTGGCATTTCTAGTTCTTTCAAATGTCACGCATCTAGCAAAGGCAGGGTTACACGGGAAAACGTTTTTGTATTCCAAGATAGATTGATAGACAGATAGATAGACTAGACGAATAAATGATCAATAGCACAGTTGCAAAGGTAATCTTCCCTATGCTTTAAATGCTTTCAATGGAATAGCTGGAATAGTTGCCGATGCAAAAACTGTTTGTCACGAATCACTCACCTTGATCAGACCATTGTCTTTATTATCATTCAGGTTTTTCCAGGTGCACTCTTTCCAGTTCTTGAAAGGCATCACACCTGGAGTCCCAGGGAGTCCACTCGCACCACTCTCTCCGCGCTCTCCTTTTTGACCATCCTTTCCAACGGGACCTATGGCACCAGGGCGTCCTTGGGGTCCAGTCTTCCCTGGTCTTCCTTGATCACCTTTGGCTCCGTCACGGCCATCACGTCCGTCACGGCCTGGTGCTCCGGGGGAACCTGTCGCCCCAGGGGAACCTGGTGCCCCGGGGGAACCAGGCTTGCCATGCATGCCAGGAATACCACCAAAACAGAAGCGGGAAGGCTGTTGGTTTGAATTGAAAAATAGATTAAGTTTCTAGTTCATAAATTGCAAACGTTTGTGACCATAGGACAGTAGAGCCCCACTGTCTCAAACTGAAACCCACTTCTCCTTTATTTGCTTCCAATTTTTTAGTCATTCATTTACTGTGAGCTATCCATCTCAAGCTCGAATCCTCTGCCATTCCGAAAAACAATTCACTTCCAGTGGCCTCAATTAACAACATATCATGGATTTCAAAGTTAATTTTATTTTATAATTGTGTTTCTTAAACAGTTGAGAAGGAAGGCAGCTTTCTTAGCTTTGTCTGCGCAGATTGAGGGAGGTATAGAACTTTTATTGCTGCAAACGTGCGTGACTATAGGACAGTAGAACCCATGGCCACTATCTCAAACTGAAACCCACTTCTATGGTATTTGCCTCCAATTTTTAAGCCATTTATTTACTGTGAGCTACCTGGAGTTTGAATCCTCTGCCATCCCGAGAAGCAAATGACTTTCGGTGGCCTAAATTAACATACCATATCATGAACTTCAAAATTACTTTATTTTATTTTTCGGTTTCTTAAATAGCTGATCATGAGAAGCAAATTTAGGAAGCTTTCTTAGCTTCGCCTGGAAAGAGGGAAGTATGAAAATCGTCTAACCCAGATATCACGTCGTTTTCCACTACTACTGCTGTTTTCAATGGCAGAGCAAAGGGAAATCAATATCAACGGAAACAGGAACAAACACAACATGGAGGACACTTGTGATGGCGCCATCGATATTTAGCTTTCTACGGAGAACAAGAGAAAGAAAAAGAACAAAAAGAACGTCTCCTTACTAGTGTTCAAAATCACAAAGATTTTGAGCGATTTGTATATACTAATGTCATGGAAAGAACAAGTAGTGATGCATTGTATATAACATTAGATCTAGTAGACAAGACTGATAAAAATTTTTTGTCTTTTGGCCAACGATCATTTTCATGTCTGAAAAAATTCAATTAAATCCGTACATCTTTGCCCTAATAGATTGAACAGACATTACGAAGTGAGTTGTTACTCTAGCTGACAAATTCGCGCTATTTTTTAAATGTTATTTCCCCTCAAAGTGGTTAATGTGGCGGTGTTAAATTCGGAGTCGTGCCCTTAAACACGCTCGGTAAAATCATTGTTACATAATGGCCCCTGAGGCATTTCAATTAAAAACTGGTATACTTTACAGATGACTTAGGGCCTCTCAAAAGCAATATTGATCAATAACTTTCTGAATTCTGATATGCAGATTTGAGACTGGAATGGCAAAATAAAACTGCGAGCCGAGAAAACTAGAAACTGATGATATTAACCAAATTTCGAAACCAGTGCCAAATAAAGTTAAACAAAGAAAGATATCACAGGAAATATGTGAAGCGTTTTTTTTTTGCTGATTTTAGCCACATCAATGCAATATTGGAAACACATTTTTTTCTTACAGCACAACACTTTTTTTCACAGCATAACACACGTACATTTTGATCTTAATATATATAATGTAATTTACATGTGCGTAATGCTTAAAGTTCATCAAAATATACCAACGTGCGTAGGTCGAAGCCAACGTTTTGTTTCTAGTAGGTTATTCAATTCGGACTAAGGCCCTGTTTGGTTGTGGTGCGTTAATTCTAAATTTCCTATCTGGCTTTGCTATGTATTATTAATGTAAACTTCGTCATCCCTGTTTACCCTAAACGCACACGATATCTGATGCAGTAAGTGACAACTCACCCAATACTCCCAGCTTCACTGTAGCCTGCACTGCTCGGATTAAAGAAATAGCGCAACAGCCGAGCTCTGTTATAGTTTTATTAACCAATCACATTACAGCAGCTGGGACAAATAAAACGATTCTAACGCTTCTATTGGCTGTAATTCTATCGCTAGTGTATTTTTCTTTTATTTTATGCCAAAAGGCAAGTCAGTGATCCAAGCATACCTAGTACCCAGACTACAGGGGGAATATACAAGGGGATATTTATGTCCAGGGATATACTCTTAAGGATACTATCCCCGGGAGACTGTAACCTGGTCGAAGTATCGAGAAAAGGAAAGGTGTTGTCAAATACTGCAAAATAATGCAAATGTGCATGAACTTTTCATTTTCCAAGGGCGGCTATTTGTATTTTTATGCAGAAGGGGTAGTTTGGAGGAAGAAGATGATTGAGGGGAATGGGAGTATCTAACTAAAAATCATCACGACTCTAACATGTTCCGCGCGGGGAAGGTAAACAGATGGGGAGGGAATCCGGGAGTAGGGGGGGGATGCTGGTTAATTATGAAAATGCCGGGTGGAAGTCGTTTGTTGTTTGCTTACAAATTTTTGATTATCTCACTACAGTTCTTTGTGCGGAAGGCTACTCTCGGAGGACGTAAGCATCGTGAATTTCTAGCGTATTGGGCTAGGTATCCGTTACTTTCTTTACTATACAGCGCTTGCAAATCAAACACACATGAGAGCAATTATATCGTACATGTTGAAAATAGAAGCACGCTTATTTGAATAAATAACTGATTTCGGCTGTGAATATCTGATCACATGGGACTGATGACAGAGTTTTAACATGCATCTCTTAGAGACGTACTCTGGAAATAAAACGCAATAAACTATCTAAATCTTTTTTTACAGGTTTTTAATGTTAAATCCATAAATATATTTACAATGGATATGTATCTTCCTGTAAAATATCACCATGGTGGAATTTAATCACTTGTGTCAATAAGATGCACAATTCAGCTTCATGATTTTCGTACAGTAGGAGTCAAAAATTAATACTAGATTTGTTCTACTGCTAAATTGGTTGTGTCAACTTTCCTTTCTTAAATCACAAGTTTTCGATGACAACGGACGGTCCACTATAGGTGGACTATTTTTGAAGTTACTTTTAATTAGTGTTCCTTCCACTTGCAAGATAACACTTTATTCTACAGATACCACGGAGTCTTGTTCTTCAGGAATGGAGTAATTAAGCATGAACTAAAGACTGGGTGGAGAAAGTACCTCAAATTTTCGTGGTTTTGTTAAGAGCTTTAACTGAATGGAAACTGCAGTACTTTTCTTTTTCTTTTTTTCACTGTCTTCCTTACGAGGATGGTTAATTTGTTTTTTGAGGGGCGCGCCTTTGACTAATGGTGGGCTGATCAGAAAATAAAAAAACTAGCTTGATACAATAGTTGCCCAAAATTAAATCTTGGTTTTGGTAAATAAGAAACGGGACTGAAAAGAAGAGTCACGTTATTTTAAACCCGGATATCTCTTTAACTTTCCGTTATCTCGAATTTGAGGCCAGGCCCCGAGCATTTGAGTGTAAGACTGTTAGTTTACCTTGGATATCTTGAACCTCGGATATCTAGAAGACTCTGTTAACTGGAACCACAAATGCGTCCACCGATGATATCCCGACTGATCAACATCGAAGAGAGGAACACGCCTCATTGAAAGTGTTGTTTTTGAACTGTACTGTAGTAAGGGTTTTGTATATGCATCCATAATATTTAGAAATATTATATTAGAAATTAGACGGCACAAGTTTAATTTAAAAAATACACCTACATCTTCAACAACTATGTTGTTTGGCTATTAAGATTCTCCAAACACTAAGAAAAGAGAAGGATCTTTTGTTTTCTTAGTTAACTGTGGGAGCAATTGGTCAGCGATAATTTTCCACATATTTGAAGAGAATCGTTTTTCCGCACTCGATCTCAGGTGTTGCAGGTCGATGTTTTTCCCTTTTGTTTGGTTATTTTTCACCCTTTTTTTGTGCTTTACATTTTGAAATTATGTTTTATTGTTCCTTTTTTCAACTATGGTGGACTCTCTGTGGTGACGACGTAAACGATAGGAAAGCATTCCCGCGCGCTCATATTCCGTTAATTCAAAGTCATGGACGTCTTCAACAACGCACGAGCACCAACGAGCTTTTAGTTAAGCTCTGATGAAGGTGGAGAGAAGCCACCGAAAATTTAGAAAGAAGAAAAAGTCAGATCGGCTTACAAAACTTTTCTTTTAAAAAAGATGCCTGCTACTTATCGCAATACTGGTTCTAGTATTATTTTATTTTTGTGTTTCTTAAATAGTTGCGAAGCAATGAATTAAGATTTATTAGCTTTGATTGCACTGAAAGAAAGGAAGCATGGAAATTAACTTACCCAGATATCACGTGGTTTTCCACTACTGCTGCTGTTTTCAGTAGCAGAGCACAGGACAGTCAATACCAGCGGAAAGAGGAATATATACAACATCGAGGTCACTTGTGATGGCGCCATCGACATTCAGTATTTCTAGTCATTATAATGAACGGAAAAGGTCTTGTTACCGCGGCAGTTAAATCACGAAATTCAAAAAGGAAATTAAGATATTATATTATGGCCTTTTAGATATCTTGGTAAAAACCTTTTTTGAATGGCCCCGAATTTAAATTTTTATTTCTACAGGATTTACGACCTGGGGTCGATGAAATATTCTAACATCCGTGAGACTACGTACATTCAAGAAAATACGTTATTAAAAGTTCTTTTTCCTGCTTACCAATTTCTTGTTTCTATAAACTACGTAAATAAACAGACATTAAAAAAAGCGCCAAGTTTCTTGCTGAAACTTTGTATCCCAAGGTATCGAGGCATACAGATGAATTATCTTTATAGTAGAAGTTTAAGATTCGTATATGCTATATATATAGTCTCCCTGAAAGTTGTTATTTTGGTGGACACTTAGTTTTGCATCGTGCCTTTAATCACGCCAGCTAAAAGCATAGTTCATATTGGCCTCTGAGGTACTTCAGTTAGAAGTCGATCTACTTTTCAGACAACTTTACAAGAGACTTCTTAAGAGCTGCAAATAACCTTCTGTATTCCGATATGCAGCTTTCAGTGAAACGTGAAACACACACACACACAAAAAAAAAACAAAGTAAAAGTCAGGAAAGCTAGAAAGTGATAATAAACAGTTTGAAAAGTTTTACAATAAAAAATAAATTATAGAATTAACCGATGCAAAAGGTAAAGTTCTGAAGCATGGTTTACAAATGTTTACTCGCACCCAAGTAATATTGGAAGCATGAAAAAAAATCTAGTCACTAATTCCCATTTATTATTCATTTATTTATTAAAACTGCAATAATCTTTCGTTTTCATGGCATTTTTGCTTCTAGGTTTGGCTTAGATTATCGCGCAATTGGAGGCTAGTTACACCTTACATAGTATTTTCAGTACAATGCACGCATCTTTTGATCATGGTTTAAAATGTTTACATAGGGAATGGACAAGGCTTATCAAAATATACCATGCATCGCATGGGACTCGAGGCCAACACGCTGTTTCTAGCTCTGGAAAGTCCTTCAGACTAACATCCCGTTTTGGTTATAGCAAGATGTTTTTAAATTTCCTAATTCGTGATGCTTCGTATTAATAAAGTAAACTTCATTGCCCCCTTTTGCACCAAACGCACACAATATCTGATGCAGTAACTGACAACTAACCCAACACACCCACCTAGGCCTTCACTGTAGCTTGCACTCCTTGGACTAAAGAAATGGCGCAACAGCTGTTCCGTGTTATAGCTTTATTAATCAATCATATTACAGCAGCTGGGAGAAATAAAACAATTCTGTTGCTTTTATTGGCTGTAATTCTTTATTTTGTATTTTCTGACAAAATGAAGTGAATCGGCGATCCAAGTATACCTAGTGCCCGGAACACACGGAGATTATTTAAGGTGATATTGTCTCCAGGGAAATACTCGAGATAAATTTGCCCGGGGAGATTTTAAACTGGTGAAATTTTGGATCTTTGAAACTTTGGGGAAACGTCTTTTGATTAGGGGAGTGAGAAAGGAACACTGAGGTGTTGTTGCTACAAACTGATGCAAATGCACTTTCCAAGTCCGATGGAAAAAAAAAACACGTTTGTATCGTTGAAATAACTAAAACCTTTTCTGCAAATTTATGATCGCTTGCGACTGTACTGTTGGAATTAGTTTTCTAAATCTTCCTGGCTGATGTTTTTAAAATCAAAAATGCATTTAGAAAAGATAGGTGGTTTTGGAAGCAATATCAACAGTGTCAAATTCAATCACTGTTTACCAGGAGAACAAAAATACTTCATTGAACCGCAAAATAGGTTGTATTAACTTTCTTCTTTAAAATTGCGACAATTATCGCAAGAAAATGGAATCAGGTTTTATGCTATCCCATTTCCGATGACAACCGTTCAAACATAAGCGAACTATTTTTGGAGTTACTTCGGTAAAATCACGGATCATGGGAATTGTTTGGTAACACCTCAGCGTACAGACAGCATAGAGCTTAAGAGGCCCTGACTGTAAAGATCGAGAATCGGTGGAAAGGCTCACAAAATTGAAAATCCTGATAACTTGGCAGAAGAACAATTTTGGGGAGCTATCTTCGAAATATTCCTTAAACTATCTGGAACTCTTTTGTTTTTAAGAAATTCGGAAAGAAAACGGTTTTGCTTATTAAATAATTATGCAAAAATTATGCTCAAAATTAAACAAATTGAGTGCACTTATTCTTAAACAATTCGCCAATGTCAGAAAACAATTTTAATTTGAAAAAAGATAGCATACCCTTCTACTTTCTGGAAATAGGAATTGCTTGGACTTTCGCTTTATTTATATGGTTCGGTGGCTCTTTGAAACAAAGGCATCTTACGCACTTTGGAAAATTGGAAAACTTCAGAAGCTTAAATTGGTCTTGGTATCTCCAATATCAAATTGAAAGAAATACTGTGATAAAGATTGGCCCTAGTACTATTATAATATACAATAAAACATTTGGGCAATTCAATGAGAGTCTCTGAATGCAGTTTGTATAATATATAGCCTTTAGCTAAGCGAAAGCGGAGCCCCCTTTTTTGTTTCGTTTGGTTGTTTGTTTTTTTTTTTGCTGGCAGTTATTAATTTGTGAAAATACTCTCATTCAAGTCGTTAAATTAAAAAAAAAAACAAACAAACAAAAAAAAAAAAAAAAAAGAAAGAAATTCTTATCTTCGCTGAGAGCCGAAGCCAGGTCGTCGGCGTATGAAGCCGGATATTAGCCCACTTGGGCATGAGCGTTTATTGACATTTCCACGTTAATTTTAATACTTATTTCTTTCTTCGTGACAAGCTGCCTATCAGCATGAAAATACTGGTGTTTTTCCTGGCAAAATGTGTTCGGAACGCCGTAAAAACTATGGTTGTGGACAGAAAAAAACAAAAAGCACTAGCTCTGCTATATCTGGCGTCGAAACCGCTGCGAAAAGCTGCGAACTCAAGCGGTATGCCGACCGAGTTCGAAGAGAACCGACAAGGCAAATTTGAACTTTTCGCCTGAACTTTATCGCCTAATTCTTTTCGCCTAAATTGAACTTTTCCCCTTCCACCAAAAAGACAACTGAGTATTCTTTTGAACTTTTTTTTCCATTAACAAATTTGTTTTTGACTTTTGTTACCTTTGCTTGCTTTGCTACAACGCGGGTCAACATGCGATTTTGCGCCAAAAACACATGGGATTCAGCACAGGGTATAATCTAGTGTATGAAGTGTATTGGTAACCGCTGTGGTGCAGACGGACTGACGTACGTACGTACGGACGGTCACGTGACTATTACGTCACTTCCAAAATTTCTTGGCTTGATAGGTTACCAAATTTCCTTAGCAATGGGGCTCGGCTGACGCGCTAACGCGCTGGTTCCGCTATAAACCTTGTTAATAACCTTTTAACAATGGAATACAGGTATGTCACTGAATCGTTGTCTCGTTAACTGAGATAAATATAACCGTGGCCACACGAGGAATTACCTGGATAATAATAATTACTACTACTACTACTACTACTACTACTAATATTTATTACTTGATATTGTGCGAATTAAGAACGGTGGCCCCTATTGCTAACGAGCACATTTTCTGCGCATCGCGCGTTCATCCCGTGCGATCACGCGATTCCTGTATGTGCAGTGGTGCGAAAATAAAATTTTAGGTGTACTGAGTTGTTGTTTTTGTATTTCGCTTCGGCTGTGGAAGTGTTGACCCGCAAATGGGGAACGTGAAATCAAAAACGAAATGGTAGGTTAATGAAAGAATCCGGGCAGTCGAAGCGCCAGCGCTTGCACGACAAAAACACAAACATCGACACCAGCTTCCGACAACAAGTGAAACAAGGAACGTAGCGCGGGAGGGACGAAGTTGACTTGGCGAGAAGGTGGACGAACAGTGGATCTTGGCGTGTTAGCTGAACAGACTTGTTTTTCTGGAAAGCGACCTTCTGAAAAGACCACGATAGCGTCAACCTTTCGGTTAAATTCTCAAGTACTTCGCTTCCACCTCCACGGTAAAGCAAATTACCAATTTGATTGTGGATTTACATATTATAAGAATTGTTTAATTGAGAGACTTCCTATGTTGAAAATGATATTCTTAAGATGTTAAAGTGAATGATCGAATGAAATTGCTTCCGAGTAATTTTTTAAATCTTTGGAACAAAATAATACAGCAACTGATCGCGAGTTAAATCTCTTTGCCGAATAACACTTCGCAGGCGAAAAACTTGTGCCATTTTCCTCCACAATTTACATGTGCTTGGAAGCTTCCAAAACCTTTTTTGGGTAATTTTGGCCGGTAAACTGCCAGATGCCGCCGGTGGCAATACTATTTATTTTAGCAAAGTTGTTTGATGGTTGACAGAACTTAACAGCCAGCAGGATGCATGCGAATCAGTAAGAAATTCGTTTTTACATTGTCAAATCTGTGAAGCTGCTACCGGCAGCTAGTTAAAATGGCATTATTAGAGCAACTGTAGTTTCACGAGTACTCTCCTTGAAGTTAATTAGCTTTCCAAAGAATGCTGGAAGAAGAGCTGCCTGTGAAAGTTGTGTTGAAGTCTTGTTTTTGAAGAAAAATAGGTCAACTTTACTGTTTCCTCAGCGGTCCGCATTCTGTTTTTGCCTTTATGTTTTCCCGTTGTCGTTTTTCATCTTTTGGCGAATAACGACTGAAATGTACTGTATTTTAGGGGCCAATGAGTTGAGAAGAATCTTTACAAACCATAAATGCACTCCAATGTATGAGTGTTTAGCGTGATCAGGATAAAAACGCAGAACAATTAGTAGAAAAGAACGAAGTTTTATGCTGGCATGGCCTTCCTCTCTCTCTTTTAGAATGCTTTTAAAACAGTGTTTTAAAACGAAAGTCGTAAAAAGACACTGTCTAGAGGACAAAGTTGAAGCAAACTACTTGTTTAGATTGAAACTGTGTCTCACCTAACGCGAAAACCGAAAGTTTCAGACACTTGAGCAGCATTGTATTTCAGATCTTTTGCAGTGAAATAATCACTCCTACTTTTAAGGTACTAACATGTTGTCATTTCCACGAGTGGCATTTTCTTAGCAGAGGGAAAGGAAACGTATCTAAGGCTTACATCTGATGAAAAATCTTTCCATTTGTAATTTGTTCGTAAGAGATTAGAAAGAGTCAAAAGCGTAAACAAATTGTGAAGCAACTTCTTGAAAGAAAAATAAAAACAGCACCTAACTGACCCGCCCGATAGTCTATGAAATATTAAAAGAAAACCTACCTCCTGTCGGTCTGGAAAAATGTCGATAGCTGTTATAAACTGCAGCAACCGATGGAATGAAATCGGGTTGACCTGCTGAATTAGACCATGAGCTATAGGAAACATGGATTCTGAGTTCTCATCGAACGTTGTTTCAAGCAAACAGCGATGAAATATGTTGACTACTCAATAAAACTATCACCTTACCGTCAGTTCTGCTGTCCCTTGTCCTTGATTTATGCTTTATCTTTTGCAAATATCCCTGTTTCTTCCCGATTCTTCGGTGAGTTCGAGCCAGATATGCTTACTTTTAGCGCCCGCCATTTTGAAAAACCACTCATTCCCAGTTCTACGCAGCCAACTAGAAAACCTCCTAAATCCGCCCTAAATCCCAATGGGTAGGCCATCTTTTCCGGGTTATAGTTACAAGCTCGTAAGAACATTGCACGACGGACTTCCATATATGGAAGGTCGTCGTGCAACGGATTAAGAGTAACAATTCAAATTAGGTTCTGTCGGGGGACTGGAAGGAGCTTTTTGCTCTTACCAGCTGAAGGCGAATTTGAAAAACAATAGCGATTGTCTTTTAGGCCCTACGATTGGCCAAAGGCACAAATCTCCTAGCAACAGCCCAAGCGCTTCCTACCCAGTGGCTTTTGGGTGGCTTTAGGAGGTTTTCTAGTTGGCTGCGTAGAACTGGGAATGAAAAGAACTGGGAATGAGTGGTTTTTCAAAATGGCGAGCGGAAAAGTAGGCACATCGAACTCACCGAAGAATTGGGGAGAAACAGGGATATTTGCAGAAGATAAAGCGGGAATCAAAGACAAGGGACAGCAGAACTGACTGTAAGGTGATAGTTTTATTGAGTAGTTGACATATTTCATCGCTGTTTACTTGAAAAAACGTTCGATGAGAACTCAAAATCCATGTTTCCCATAGCTCATGATTAGACGAGTAGCCGAGTTTGATAACTCCACTAAGCGATCTAGCCGAATGAGAAGGAACAAATCGAAAACTTGACAGCTGGGTTAGTTCGCTTCAGAGCTACAGATTCCGATTTAGTTGCATTTCGTGTTATTTGTCAAGATCCGAACACGATGAAAACCCAAAACAGTAAGTTATATTTAGCTGCTGTAGATAAGTGACGTTTCCAGTTCATTCAAACAAACAGCCAAAAAGTCTGAGATGATTTGACACGCCTTGACAGTTAAATGACAGGATATTGAAACATTGTAAAAACCAAGGAACACGGCGCAAGAAGAAGAAAATATTTCATGCAGACAGTTTGCTCGAACAAAATTAATAACAACAGTAGTGTGACTTTCGAGTTCGGATTGTTGTGGAGCAATTCGCGGGAAAATGTTGCAAGAATTTGTGGAGCTGTGCAAACACTATCGAAAGAACATCGCGCCCGAAACTAGCCCCGCAAAATTTTTGGGCCCGAAGAGTTTTCGGGTTTTTTGAGAAACGAACACCAGCTTATTTATGGGAGCTCCGGGGTTAGGCTAGCTAGCCTAGCTATATATATTACAGGCTTGGTCTGACCCCACTGACAATTTGCAGTAGCCTTCTAGAACTTCCAAGCATGTAAACAACAATCAAGATTCTCGCTGCACAACATTCATTGAACAATGAAATCGCCTAACGGCACTCCGTTATAGTATGTACTTTGATAAGGCAATTGTAAAATCCCCATACAGTTGGCAGAGATAAAATCAATCGACGTTTTACGAGGATTTTGCTTTGCTGCATCCTTTCACCATGAGTCCCCTCCGCCATCTTCGATTCCCAGCATCCATCACTTCAACCTGCATTTTACTGCCCACCGGGGAGGCTAGCGTCAAGAAAATCGTCACTGATGGAAAACATGTCGTGCGTGAGTTAGGAAAAAGTGAAGTTAACTTTTTAAAATGCACGGTTACCCCTAGTTTTTATGTAATCAATCAAAAGCAGGACAACTGTTAAGTATTGTGAAATATTTCTTTTCAGAAGAAAAACCGTCCGTCAAAAGTTATTTTACAAAACGTTCCAATTTACTGGGTCAAATAATGGCCCGCCAAGAACAGGAAATTCGCATATAGAATTCGGCAGCATGTTGAGAATTGTATCTTTGTTATTCATTACAAAGCGCCTATCAGTTTAGACATCTTCATCTCCTACTTAAGTCAAATAATGGCTATCTTTTATTTTAAAAAGTTTTTTTTCCTAATTTTTAAAAAATGCTCAATCAGCACTTTTTTACCATATTTGGGCCTAGTTATCTCTGAAAAATGCACGGTGACCCCCATTTTCTTTCTGGATTTTAACAGCCCTAGGTACGAGTAACAAAACCCACATGGCCACAAACAGGAAAAGAAACCTTCCTATTAGGGACCACCGTCCTTAACATACTGATGACATGATCAAATGCGCATGACAATAAGCT
Source organism: Siderastrea radians (assembly GCA_964017195.1). Taxonomy (NCBI): domain Eukaryota; kingdom Metazoa; phylum Cnidaria; class Anthozoa; order Scleractinia; family Rhizangiidae; genus Siderastrea; species Siderastrea radians. The sequence goes on from OZ024890.1 coordinate 26,649,364, forward strand.
ATACTTATCCAAAAACAAAAATATATGAATATATGGAATAATTACATGCATTTATCTTTAAAACAATACAAACGAATCTTTAGTTAACTTATTTACACCAGTCTATCAAAGATAATTATACATGTAACCTTATTTACCTAGGTAGCTAAGGTAAGGTAAAACCCCAGCCATTTTCTGACCAGGGGAAAATTTCACTGGGAAATCATGTCCACTTGAGGTGGTGTAACCACGGCTTACGAGATGAATGTCCTGATCATAGAAACCAGCTCGAGATCAAGCTGGGAAGGTTTCAGTTAGCCGAATATACTTGGGAGGAGAGGGTACCTTAAATTTTTGCATTTCTTGTTGAACTAAGTGGGGAAACCGAAGTAACTCCAGAACGTTTTTGTACTTTTTTTTTACAGTTTTCTCCCGGTGAGGAATGTAAATTTGTTCTTGAGGGGTCGCGAACAACAATGATGAATTTCACTGCACATCGAATTCATTAATAACGCCGGGGGGCCTTCATATTGTTCCACTGCAAAATTTTCGTCCAGTTTTTGCCAAATATGACACTGGAATGTTCCAGGAGTTTTACAGGCGACTACTATAACGGTCTTACATGATAAGGGATAAATCGTCTGACCGCGTAAACTATATATCTTACTAAAACAAGCTATAGCTCAAATAAATTAACTGACAATTAACATTCCTTATATTCTCGTAAAACAACAGAATTAGTTTCAACAAGTGTTTGGTTTCAACTAATGGCAGTACCAAGGGGTTTTGTCACTCTGTCAAACGATTTCTAATAACGAATTATAACTGTTCTGGGTTTTTATTCACTTTTGGTTTTCCTTCACTAAAACTTTGCTATATCAAATTTCTTTTTTCTTCAAGCGGAAAATGTGACTGGACGCGTCGCTGTAATAAGTTTGCGTAAACGGGATTATAGCTTAAAAGTGCGTCCTAGGAGCCTCGGTCGAGTAGCGCTGACTCCCTAGGGAACGTGTGGCTTTTCGTTAGTAAAAGCCTCGCATGTGAACCCATTCTCGTCCCCAGAGGCCCCAATCCTTTTGGTCAGCACCAAGGATCGAGACATCTGGCCAGCGCCAAGACCAGAAGTCCGTGAATCACGGACTCCTTGTCAAATCTGATTGGCTGAAAATTTAAAGCAAGTATTCTGCGCATGCTAAAAAAAATCGGCTCCGGCCGAGATCTCGATCCTTGGTGCTGACCAAAAGGATTGCGGCCTCTGGGGACGAGAATGACGTGAACCTGGGAAGTACAGGATGGGACGCATACGCATCGAGTAGCGGCCGGGGCTTAGCCCCTTTGGTAGAGTGGAGTATGGTGTATTCTGGCAACAGGATATGTTTCATATCATTTCCATACGCCGAGAAGCAAAGTCCAACTAATGGGTGTGATTCCGGGCTTACGGGTCGCAGCGTGTTTTCCAGCATTCGCTATAATACTGCAATAGATGTGTTGGGATCTTTGAAATTTAAAGTCGACCGAAAGACACTGAAGGAAGCAGAAGTAAAGTACTTGTATGACCGCTAGAGCAATCCGTCTAGAGCTCGTAACAGACAAGACAACAGACACATTTCTCAGGGCCGTTTCGACGATTTGCTTTTCTAAGAGGATACAGTAACTTTTGGTCAGACTGTCGTACAAACATTGTTTGAGCACTAATTTACTTGAAGGAAAGGATGCAACGTTGGGATATTCCTAGAGTCTGATATATATATTGATCATCAATGAAAATAATTATTAACTGCTCATAAATTCAAATAAGATTTATTTTAGATACAGTGTATAGACATTGTGTATGTAAGTAAAAAGTTAAGAAGACTGTAATTCGATACAAATATCGCTATCTCGAACCCCTTTATCTCTTACTTTTTCCTTTGTCCCCAAGAGGTTTGCAGGTAACGCTTCAACAGCTATGCAATTGGTCAGTGATAATTTTCCACGTATTTAAAGAGAATTGTTTGTCCACACCCGATCTCAGGTGTTGTAGATCGATGTTTCCGCCCTTGTTTGTTTGTTTGTTTATTTTTCACCCTTTTTTGTACTCTACATTCAAAACTATGTTTTGCACCCTTATTTTAACGAAGAAAAGGGAAAATGAGAAAGAGATTGTATTTGATAAAACAAAACACATTTGTATTTCATATCCTGCTTTAATTAAGGAAACAGCAATGATGTGGTAGTTACAAAGCAAACAGTTTCTAATTCCAATAATCTGAGGAACCATAGTCCCTTTATTATTAAGTTACTTTATAATAAAGCGACTTCTTGTCGTCCATTAATGCATTATGCGGGAACAAATGGCTTATCTCGAGATCTAAGCCTGAGCTGCAGGAACTTCTTCAATGAAGATTCGAGACACTGAATTCCAACCCGTGTAGGCGTCGGCGTTTCCAGAATTGGCGCAATTACCAACCCAGAATCCCACGCGTACCTTTCCTTTGTGGATGTTGCTACAGTGCCCCTCAATATGGCGGACACGGTGAGGATCTTGAGTTTTGCCCGAAACGCCCAAGTGCACAACACCGTCAATGGGAAGGGGAGCTGAACATTCAGCACCGTTGAAAGTGAAGTACCAGCGTTTGCAGCAGCTTGCACAGGCATGGACTCTAAAAGCACCAGTCCAGGCCACGTAAAGAGCAGTTTCAGTAAAGTTCTTGGTGAACACGCAGTCCTGCAAAATAGTAAGAAAATAAAACAACCAAGTAGCTCAAAGAAACATGAAGTTTTGTAATCAGAATCAACGAGCTCTCCCTATCACTTATGCTTGAATCAAAAATTATTTCCTATCATTCTTTAATATAATACAAAGGGACAAGACAAAAAGAAATATTCAGTGTATGGGCTCACATTGAACATTCCACGAACCACTCACCTTGATCAGACCGTTGTCTTTGCCATCATTCAAGTTTTTCCAGGCACACTCTTTCCAGTTCTTAAAAGGCATCAGACCTGGAGTCCCAGGGAGTCCACTTGCCCCACTCTCTCCGCGTTCCCCTTTTTGACCGGCGGGACCCTGGACACCGGCTTCTCCTTTAGCACCGTCCTTTCCATTTACGCCAGCAGGACCCATGACACCAGGAGGTCCCTGGGGTCCAGTCTTCCCTGGGCTTCCGTGATCACCTTTGGCTCCATCACGGCCGTCACGTCCGTCACGGCCTGGTACCCCAGGAGAACCAGGCTTGCCATGCATGCCGGGAATACCACCAAAACAGAAGCGGGGAGGCTGTATATTTGAAACAAGAGATAGAGGATTCTATTTGATTGCTGCAAATGTGCCTGGCTATAGGCTATATCAAACTGAAACCCACTTCTATTGTATTTGCATCCAATTTCTTTAGTTTATTACTGTGGCTATAACGGAAACGAATCCTTGGCCATCCTCATGAATGTTAAACTTCTGGTGGCCAAAATGAACATACCTCACCAAGGACGACAAAATTACTTTTATCTTATTTTTGTGTTTTGTAAAAAGTTGAGAAGAAAGGAAGATTTCTTAGCTTTGCCTGCAATGAAAGAAAGGAAGCATGACAATTGGCTTACCCAGATATCACGTGGTTTTCTGCTACTGCTGTTTTCAGTAGCAGAGCACAGGGCAGTCAATATCAGCGGAAAAAGGAACACATACAACATCGAGGTCACTTGTGATTGCGCCATCGATATTTAGTTTTCTAATAATAATAATGAGGGAAAAAGGTCTTGTTACTGAACGTAATTACAGTGTTCTGGTTAAATTACGAAAATTTAAAAATAAATTAAAAGAAATATCCTATAAATAAATAATATGTTTATTGTGGAAGTTTGGGTGCTGATATTTTGCAATAACCAATTACGATCTAGTAACAGATGCATTCCATTTAACCAAAAAAGCTTTTTCTGACTGGCCGAGAGATTAAAGTTTATATCGACAAGATTAACGACTAAGGGTCGACGAAAGATTTTCACCGTACATCTGTGAGGCTAAATTCCAGTATTAGGGACTGTGCAATAATTACCTGGAGGGGGAGGGGGGGTTGGGAAACCAGAGGGGGGGCTTAGGGGAAAATCACACTTAGGGTTGGATATAAAATTTAATACGTACATGGGGGCATTACTTGCTTAGACTGGAATTAAACTGGAAAAATATCAACTTCAGGTGATTTGATCTCTGGACTGGCTGATTATGTAATATTTTCCTATCTGTCATGCAGTAGGACAGGAATGCCTCTGTTATATATGAAAACAGTTCTACTTTATTGGCACCAGGAATTCTGTTAAAGTTAGTTCGGATTTTGGTTATGTTTGGGGGAAAATACCACCAGGAAAACGCTTAAAATGGCGTTTCCGAGCGTCTAGATTTCGGTTCGGTGAGGCGTTATTAGATCTCCGCTGTTCGAAGTGAGTGCAGGCGCGATTCTCTCCGCACGAAAAACCCCTTTGAGCCTCTGCGGAGGAGAGAGGGACGAGACTGCGTGTAAAAGTTATGTAGAGGACTTTGAGTTCTTCGATAAAAAGGCGAAAAAAAGAGTAAGAAAAAAGAACTCTCTTCCGTCTAATATTTCTTGGAAAATGAAACAGATATGGAAGCGCTTACGAAACAACCAGCTGAAAATGTATTTGAAACAACATGGTCTCAAGATAAGCGGAAGTAACGCTGATGTAACTAAACGAGTTCTCCGGCCACGCACGTGAAAATGCTGCCAGGGATGTTCTGGAAGATGAAGAATTTTATAACTCGTGTGGAGACGACACAACTTCAGAATCAGAGTCAAGTGATTCCGATGGAGGGAACACATACGTTGAAGAGTCATTTGAAGTACCTTTAGTGCCTGAGGTAGACATCCAACACGTAAATTAGGTATGAGGGGACCAATGCGGGGAGGAAGCAGGAGATGGAGGGGGGGGGGGGGGTTGACCTTAATATTATCAGTAGGTGAGGAGAGGTTAAAGTTAATTTTCGCTGAGTGAGAGGAGGGGTACGACTTAATTTCGAGCCTTATTTTACCCATTTCCCAACCCCCCCTCCCTCCAGGTAATTATTGCACAGTCCTTAAGTCCCTACCTTTCTTTGCCCCAATTAGGCATTTCTTGTTTAGGTAGATGAACAGACATAAAAGAGAGGGCCAAATTTCTTGTTGAAACTTAGTGTATCCAAAGGTGTTGAGACATGCAGGGAAAATTATCTTTATACAAGAAATTGAATTTCCCATATGCTATAGTCTCTGTGAAGGTGCAGGTTGTTTGGTGGACACTTGAAAGGTTTGGGCCGTGCCTTTAATCACGCCAGCTAAAAGCATAGTTACATATTGACCTCTGAGGTACTTCAATTACATGTCGATCTACTTTTCAGACAACTTTACAAGGGCTTCTTAAAAGAAATAACTTTCTGTATTCTGATGTGCAGCTTTCAGTAAAACGTGAAACACAAAACAATATAAAAGTCAGGAAAGCTTAAGAAAGTGATAATAAACAGTGCCAAATGTTAAATAAAGAAAGAAATTATACAATTAACAACTGCAAAAGGTAAAGTTCTGTAGCATTGTTTACAAATGTTTACTCACACGGTCCAAGTAATGTTGGAAGCATGAAAAAAAATCTAGTTACTAATTCCCGTTTGTTATTCATTTAGTTATTTGTTAAAACCGCAATAATCTTTCGTTTTCATGGCATTTTTGCTTCTAGGCTTCGCTTAGATTATCGTGCAATTGGAGGCTAGTTACACCTTACACAGTATTTTCAGTACAATGCATGCATCTTTTGATCGTGGTTTATAATGTTTACATACGGAATGGACAAGGCTTATCAAAATACACCATGCATCGCACGGGACTCAAAGCCGACGCACTGTTTCCAGCTCCTAACATCCTGTTTAGTTATAGCATGATTTTAAATGTCCTATTTCATGATGCTACGTTTTAATAAAGTAAACTTCATATGCCCCCGTTTGCCCCATACGCACACAATATCTGATGCAGTAAGCGACAACTCACCCAATACTCCCAGCTTCACTGTAGCTTGGACTCCTTGGACTAAAGAAATGGCGCAACAGCTGTTCCGTGTTATAGCTCTATTAACCAATCATATTACAGCAGCTGGGAGAAATAAACCAATTCTATTGTTTCTATTGGCTGTAATTCTGTATTTTTGTTAATTTTTTTCTGACAAAATGAAGTGAATCAGCGATCCAAGTATACCCAATGCCCGGAACACACGGGGACTATCTAAGGTGATATTGTCTCCCGGGAAATACTTGAGATAAATTTCCCAGAGAGATTTTAAACTGGTGAAATTTTGGATCTTTGAAACTTTGGGGAAACATCTTTTGATTAGGGGAGTGAGAAAGGAAACTGAGGTGTTGTTGCTAGCTAAAAACTGATGCAAATGCACTTTCCAGGTCCGATGGTAGCTATTTATTAAATTCTTATGCAGGAGGTATTAATGTGAGAGAAGAACTGGGGGATGGGAATGTGGGTTTCTAACTTAGAACCGTTGCTTTAATATTTTTTGCACCCACTTTTTTGCTTCTACTAGCTGACTTCAAGTTGATGGTTCTTTTACTATTTTTATATATCTGCTTGCTTGGGAGACCACACTTGAAGGACGAAAGAATAGGGAAGTTTCAATTGCGTTGGGCCCCCGCTTTTCGTTGGGTGTTTACGACACATCGCTTGCAATGTAGAAAACACGAGAACCCTCATATATATTGCACCTCTTAGAATTCGTGAAAAGAAAAGCACACTTTTGTATCTTTGAAATAACTAAAACCTTTTCGGTAAATTTGTACTGTACTGTTGGAATTAGTTTTCTAAATCTTCCCAGCTAAAGTTTTTAAAATCGAAAATGCATTTAGAAAAGATACGTGGTTTTGGAAGCAATATCAACAGTGTCAAATTCAATCACTTGAAACACTGAGAGGCATAAATTATCATCTTTATTGTTTACGAGGAGAGCAGAAATACTTCATTGAACCGCAAAATAGGTTGTGTTAACTTTCTTCTTTGAAATTGCAACAATTTTCGTAAGAAAATGGAATCAGGTCTTATACTATCCCATTTCCGATGACAACTGCTCAAACATAAGCGAACTATTTTTGGAGTTACTTCGGTGAAATCACAGATCATGGGAATGGTGTTATAACACCTCAGCGTAGAGACAGCATAGAGCTTAAGAGGCCCTGACTGTAAAGATCGTGAATCGGTGGAAAGGCTCAAAGATTGAAAATCCTGATAACTTGGCAGAAGAACAATTTTGGGGAGCTATCTTGGAAATATTCCTTAAGGACGTTCGCGCCCAAATCTTCCCACGTTCAGACTTTTTCCAAACTTTTGCTGTCCTTAGATAATAACCAACTCATGTCAGAAAGGCAAAAAAATTAGGGAGTCACCGTGCTCGTTTCGGAAATAAAGCGTTTTGGAAATGCTGTGTTTTTAGAAGTTTTGGTTATAGAAGGCGATATCGGCTTTCTTGCTACAAGGGTTACAAAAAGTTACGCTGAGGACTCTAGACAATACTTATTTATTCATTTCATCGCAAATAGGCCTATTTAGTGCATTTTTACTAGCATTATCGTTTCCTCAGGTAAAATTACCTTCACCGAAGGATAATTGAAAGTCACATATACCTGTATTCGTAGAAAAATTCGATCGTATTTGAGTAGAAATAGCAATAAAATTAAAATTTCTCACGCTCAGATTTTTTTTGTTTTTGGACAAAATGCAGAGTGGGGTCACCGTGCATTTAAGAGAGTTAAGCACGTTTATAGATACAAAAATACCCACCACCACTGTATCTCTCGATATTTCTTACTCAGCGCGCGCGCTCGATGCATGACGTGGCATGACGTTGCGACGTGAATGACGTGTGCAGTAAGGATGCGCACAAGCAATAAGCGCGAACGTCCTTAAGGACGGTTCGCGCCAATTGTTTCTGCGCATCCTTACTGCGCACGCAATTCACTTCATGATGTCATCCCACGTCATGCATTAAGCGCGCGCGCTGTTGAAGAAATGTGGAGATATATAGCGCTAGTGGGCACTTTAATATCTATGCACGGGTTTAACTCTCTTAAATGTTCGGTGACCCCATATTTTCTTTTGATAGATCACTTTCTTTGTCGATAATCTACGTTTCGTGAAAAATTAAAGAAAATCTGTATTGTAGAAGTTTGATTTTTTTCCAACTTTTCTGCCCTCGCATCATCGAATTCTACTATTATTGAAGCTGCACGGTGTTCGTTAAAGTCGATCTTAGAGGTTGAATTTAACTAAAAGGATGACACCGGTTCAAATTATTTACTTAACAGACCCACTTAGGTAAAGTTTGACTAAGAAAGTGGGTCTACAGCGAATCATTTTTAATATTTTTCAACTAACAAGCACTGAGGCCATGTCGAGTTACGAGGGCCGATTTGTCAAAATTGGGGTAGTTTTTGACGCGCTTTATTTCGAAAACGAAGTCGGTGACCCCCAATTTTTTTCCATTTCTGACATAGGTAACTCATTATATATATCTGACTGTAGCCAAAGTATGAACAAAATCTGTTTTGTAGAAGTTTTTCGCGCGAACGTCCTTAAACTATCTGGAACTCTATTATTTTTAAGAAATTCGGAAGAAACAGTTTGGCTTTAAAAATTATACAAAAATTAGGCTCAAAATTAAAAAAATGCGTGCATTTGTTAGCAAACAATTTCCAACACCAGAAAACAATTTTGATTTGAAAAGATAGCGCACCCTTCTACTTTTTAGAAATGGGAATTGCTTGGACTTTCGCTCTATTTATGTGGTTCGGTGGCCCTTTGAAACAAAGGCATTTTACGCACTTCGGAAAATTGGGTGACTTCAGAAGCTTAATAAATTGGTTTTGTTATGTCAAAGTATTATGATCTACAATAAAAAATCTAGGCAATTCATCAATCAGAACCTCTTAATTCAGTTTGTATATAAATTTCTAATAATTTCTATACAAATCGTGAACGCATAGCAAACATGAAAAATAAAAACGTCAATTTCTCACCCAAAAAGCTTCAAATCAGCCCAGGAAGTCTCAAATAATGACCAAATACAACAAAGAAACAAGGCAAATTATTAAATTTCTATTTCGAATTCTTTCTTATTTCTGGCAATTTAAGATGTTTTATAGCATTTCCATACAAACTGTTAAATGTTGCCGATGTCATCATTATGCATAGTGTGGAAGAAAGAATCTAATTTATGCACAGCTCTAAACATTAGCTTGGGCCGCCTGTGGCTTTATCGGCATTTTGAAAACAGCATGCAGATAGCATGGAGCCTTATTCCGTTTACATGATCTTTTAAATATTCACTAATGAGATACGGGTATACAACTGTCACGTTATACATACTGAGATAAATATTTATATCGTAATAACGAGATCGAGAGCCGGGAACTGATATTATTAGTTTTCTCGTTAACATGAAGTAAAGATGGGAGGAGAAGGTACCTTAACTTTTAGCATTTTTTGACAGCTTTATATGAATGTAAATAGTAGTAGTTGTTGTAGTTTTTCTTTTTTTTTTTTGTTGTTGCTGAGTGCTCGCCTTTGACTATTGGTGGGCCGTTAACAAAAAAACTTGATACAATAACTGTCCATAATTAAATCCAGGCGTTGGTAAATATGGATCAGAAATGTACAGGAGACTTCCGTTGTTCTAAACCCGGATATCTCTAGCTTCCCCTCATCTCGAAGTTGGAGCCAGTCCCCGAGCATTTGCTTAGTGTAACACTGTTAGTTTAGCTTGGATATCTCGAACCTCGGATATATAGAAATTCTCGTCAACTTCAACCAAACATGCGTTCACCGAAGCAAACTTTTCCATATGTTTTCCAACAATTGTTAGCTGCTCATAAATTCAATTACGATTTATTTTAGAGACAGTGTATAGACATTGTGTATGTAAGTGAAGATTAAAGAAGACTGAAATTTGATACCAATATCGCTTAGATCTCGAACCCCTTTATCTCTTACCTTTTCTCTTGTCCCCAAGAAGCTTCTAGGTAACGCTTCAACAACTATGTGTTTCGCTATTACAGTGCAACGAATTCAACTGAGGCCACCCGAGGTTTTTCTGCCAATCACAGGGCGAGTTCAGAGCAAAAGAATCGGGGTTGCGGTTGCTTGCGGACCAATCACAATGGGGGTAAAATTTAACTATTTGGAGTGGGAATTGACGCGGAAGGCTTTGCGAAGGCGAACCTCATGGCTTATTCTCGTGGCAGAATATTGTTCCTTTCGATCAGTGCAAGGCAAACAAACACATGAAAAGGCAAAAAAAATAGTGAATGTCAGTCGGTTATTTTGAAGACTGCAACAAACGAAGCACAAAATATATTTACCGGATGACGGCCGCGGCCCGGATTGAAGACGAAACGGACTCCGTGCAAATATCTTTACCGAATGTTGAAGACGAAATGAGCTTAACACAAATGTTTTAATACCGAATGATGGCCGGGAATGTTAAAGACGAAATGTATTCCCGGATGACGGCGGGGAAGACGAAACGGACTGACAAATGCACATATGTTTACCGAATGACAGCCGCGTCCACAGCAAAATATTGTGACTTCGGTCGTAACACAAGAGAGTTGACAGAGTTGAGAAAAGCTATATTTGAACCGTAAGGCTGAGAATAATTCTGTTCGAATTTATGTCACAGGTTGAAAACGTATTAGCCTCGAAATATTTTTCTGATCGAGAAACTGAGCGTTCCGTCAACTGTCAACATGTTGTTACAGTCCAGTGATTTCCAATTAGCGGGTCACGGAAGTCTTGCATAGAAATCTTGGTCTTCGAGATATTTATTTTATTTTGTCCCTCTTTTTGTCCCCGTCATTCAGAAGTATTTTCCTGTCGAGTCTCTTTCGTCCTCAACATTCTCGGCTTTCATTCAACAGTACACATTAATTTGTCGAGTTTGTTTCGTATTCAAACTTCTCGGCCGTCATGCGGTAAACTGTCAGTCCGTTTCGTCTTCAAAAATAACCGGCCGCCAGTCAGCAAATAATTGTTTCTCTTGCCATTTGCTTGTCTCGCTGTTGACCAAAATAAATGTCATTTCGCTATAAAAATAAGCGTTGAAGTCATGTGAAGTGAACATTCGCGTAGCCCTTCCCGAGCCCTTCGCATCTATTCCCGCTCAAACCAGAAGAAAAAATTTACCGCTATTGTGATTGGTCCGAAGGCAACCGTAACTCCGATTGTTTTGTTCTAAACTCGCCTTGTGATTGGCAGAAAAACGTTGGGTGGCCCCAGTTGAATTGGTTGCACTGTAAGATTCCCGAAACAATAAGAAAGGAGAACGATCTTTCGTTTACTTGGTTAGAGTGGGAGCAAATGGGCAGTAATAATTTTCCACGTTGCCCGCACCCGATCTCAGGTGTTGTAGATCGATGTTTTCCCCTTGTTTGTTTGTTTGCTTGTTTGTTTTTTTTTTATTTTTCGCCCTTTGTGCTCTACATTCAAAACTATGTTTCAGATCGCTTGTTTTTTTTTTACGAAGAAAGGGAAAATTAGAAAGAGATTATATTTAATAAAACAAAGCACTTTTGTACTTGAAATCCTGTTTTAATTATGGTATAACAGCAACCGTGTTGTAGTTACAGAGCAGACAATTTCTTATTGCAGTCGTTGATCTGAAAAACTATAGTCACTTTATTACAAAGTTACGTTATAATAAAACAACTTGTTATCGTCCATTAATGCATTATGCAGGAACAAATGGCTTATGTCGAGATCTAAGCCTGAGCTTTAGGGACTTCTTCAATGAAGATTCGGGACACTGAATTTCAACCCGTGTAGGCGTCGGCGTTTCCAGAATTGGCGCAATTACGAGCCCCGAATCCCACGCGTACCTTCCTTTGTGGATGTTGCTACAGTGCCCCTCAATGTGGCGGACGCGGTGAGGATCTTGAGTTTTGCCCGAAACGCCTAAGTGCACAACACCGTCAATTTGAAGGGGAGCTGAACATTCAGCACTGTTGAAAGTGAAGTACCAGCGTTTGCAGCAGCTTGCACAGCCATGGACTCTGAAAGCTCCAGTCCAAGCGACATAAAGAGCTGTGTCAGTAAAGTTCTTGGTGAACACTGACGCAGTCCTGCAAAATAGTGAGATAATGAAACAAGCCAGGACTCAAAGAAACTTGAATTTTTGTAGTGAGAAGCGAGCACTTCGTTTCACTGATGCTTTATTAAAAATAATTTTATATTATTGTTAAATAGAACACAAAGGGACAAAACCAAAAAGGAACATTAAGTATATGGGTTTCACTGCTTTTTTTCCATCGGAACATGCCACGAACCAATCACCTTGATCAGACCGTTGTCTTTGTCATCACTCAAGTCTTTCCATGCACATTCTTTCCAGTTCTGGAGTCCCTGGAGTCTGGAGCCACTGGAGTCCCAGAAAGTCCACTGGCACCTCTCTCTCCGCGTTCTCCTTTTTGACCGGGAGGACCCTGGACCCCGGCTTGTCCTTTAACACCATCCTTTCCATTTACGCCAGCAGGACCCTTGACACCTGGAGGTCCCTGGGGTCCGATTTTCCCTCGGCTTCCCTGATCACCTTTGGCTCCATCACGGCCATCACGTCCGTCACGGCCTGGTACCCCAGAGGAACCAGGCTTGCCATGCATGCCGGGAATACCGCCAAAACAGAAGCGGAGAGGCTGTAGGTATGAAATAAGAAATGTGAGTTTTTTTTATAGCTGCAAACGTGCAGGATAGTAGAAACCCACCATTGCAAACTAAAACCATCTCTTTGGTATTTGCTTTCAATTTCTTAGTCATACCGCTATCCTCCACTATCCCGAAGAACGTTTAACTTCTGATGGCCTAAATGAACATACCTCTGCTCAAGCAACAAAGAATCGGCAATTAAACAGCATGCTGAAACAACAGATAATGATACACATCCCAGAGATGGCCAAATCCTCGAGGGCGGCATATCTAATTACGGAAAGAGGCTTTTATTGGAATCGTGGCACTCCACTATGGACAGCGACGCTACAAGGTGTCCACAATAGTTAAGAAAAGGAACAATAAAGAGGAATAAATATTCAAACTTAGCAAAACACAGCTCCGCTTGCCCACAAAACAGTTCAGCTCCCGACGACAGTTTTAATTTGTCGCGAGCGTCTATCAGCTTGATGCTGCACACGAAGAAAAACCACTGGAAACGAACAACGTAAGCAAGTTGATAATTTTAATTTTATTTATTCCTTTTTATTGTTCCTTTTTTCAACTATTGTGGACTCTCTGTGGCGATGGCGTAAACGATAGGAAAGCATTCCCGCGCCCTCATATTCCGTTAATTCAAAATCATGGACGTCATCAACAACGCACGAGCACCAACGAACTCTTAGTTAAGCTCTGATGAAGGTGGAGAGAAGCCACCGAAAATTTAGAAAGAAGAAAAAGTCAGATCGGTTTACAAAACTTTTCTTTTAAAAAAGATGTCTGCTACTTATCGCAATACTGGACTCGCTATGTAGATAAGCTTTGGGAGAAGAAGAGAGTTAATTATTTGGACCCTTCCGTAAATAGTGAGCCCTCTACCTTTCCACCGACTAACCGTGCTTTCCATTTTCTTCAATCGCTGTTTATAGTTTAATTTAATAAATTCATCATAATCATACGTTAAATAGACACCTAAACATTTGATAGGGCGCCTAGGCCACTTTAACCCGAAAATTTCACGTTTGCAATCACGACTCTCACCTATCCACATACATTCAGACTTTGATCTATTAATTTTCAAACCTGAGACTTTTTCAATATTATTCAAGAGTTCTAAAAGTGTCCCAAAGGATGTCTCATCTCTTAAAATACTAGTTGTATCGTCTGCATATTGCAATAGTTTAATTTCTTTATCACCTAGATTAATGCCGTGAATCTCGTTATTTGTTCTAATTGCTATCGCTAAAATCTCTACAGTGCTATAATGAAAAGATATGGAAATAAAGGATCGCCTTGGCGAAAGCCTCTTTCAACTTTAAAGAAGTCCGAATGCACACCATTATTACAAACACAGCTAGAAATATCCGTGTACAATACTGAGACCCATTTCTTAAAGTCCGGACCAAAGTTAAATACTTCTGAACATTTATATAAAAATTCCCATTCAGAACTATCAAACGCCTTTTCGAAGTCCAAGAAAGCTAAAATGCCGCTTATTCTTTCAGACTTTGTACACTCCATGATATCATCAATCGTACGGATAATTTCACCAATAAATCTTCCCTCCACGTAGCCGCTTTGATTATTATGAATTATGTCTGGTAGGACCTTCTTAATTCGAAAGGCTAAAGCCTTAGACAGTAGCTTAACATCTGTATTTAACAATGAGATAGGTCTCCAGTTGCTCAACAATGTTCTGTCTTTATATTTCTTATCAATGAGTGTTATAATCGCCTGCCTCTGCGACGTAGATAGAAAACCAGAATCAAACGCTTCATTAAAAAATTCAACTAAACTATCTACAAGAAGGTGCCAGAACTTTTTATAGAACTCACTAGGTAAACCATCGATACCAGGAACTTTATTACCCTTAAAAGAGTTTAAGACTTCCTCAATTTCCTCAATTGTTACCCTGCCTTCACAAACTTGGATTAGTTCTTCAGTCAGGTTTGGTATGTTGTCATTTTCAAAAAACAACGTACCCTCCACTGAGTCTAAAATAACTTGCTTCGATGAATACAAATCTTTATAAAAATTTTTTACACTTTCTAGAATTGTATATGGGTCGGTCATAATGACCCCACTTAAATTTAGTTTTCTAATATGTTTACGGATATGATTTCTTTTTTCCAGACTCAAAAAATATTTGTTACTCTTTTCTCCGTGTTTATGCTACTTTGCCCTGGCTCTCACAATTGTGCCCTCTATCCTCTTCTCTTCTAAAAGTTCTAACTCTGATTTAATTTTTTCTAGTTTGTAAAAAGATTCATCTCAAGGATTTAGTTCATGAACCGCCTTTAAAGTTTCAAACTCTTTTAATAATGCCGATTCTTTTTCCCTTTTTTTCCTTGCGAGCTTTTTTGAAAATTCTAACGAAAATTCCCTGATCTTAAACTTAATCCATTCCCAGGACATCTTACTGTCATCAAAATGTTTTTGTGAATCCTCCTTCCATATAGGAATATTTGACTCCATAGCATTGACATAGTCTTCGTTCATTAGGAGAGAGGCATTTAGCTTCCAAGAATCTGGACCTTTTAGATGTTTCTCTATCATTTTAAACTCTAAGTTAATCATAGAATGATCAGTTTTAATCGCAGGACATATATCTACATTGTTGATATGATCAAAAAGGTGAGGTAGGTAGGTAGGTAGGTAGGTAGGTAGATAGGTACTTTATTAAAATACTTTGCAGCTCATAGAGCTGAATTGCGTATTTTACATTCTATTCTAAAATTTAAAATTTATAATGTCTAAAATCTAAAAATAATAATAATAGTTATAAAATTTAATAATACTAATAATTATTTTTATAATATCTAAAAACTATATCGCTAATAATGGTAGCATTAAAAACCTAGTTATTCACTTTTTGCATTCACCAGAGAGCATGACGCCATAAGAAAACTGTTTTTAAATCTTTTTGTCTTACACCGCGGCAAGTTAAAGGTGCGCGCGTGCCTTAAATTGTACTTACAATCATATAAGGGTGGCAAAAGTTTCTTAAGTTTGTGGCCGCTGTCGTTACAGATATTCTCAAAGGTGTGCTTGCAAATATCGTTGTGATGCTTCGCTACAGTTGGAAGGTTCACTAGCGCTAGAGCATACTGATACTCAATGCCGGGGCAGATGATTCGCATCGCCCTCCTCTGAACGCGCTCTAATTCGTGCGTTAAGTAAGCCGGCAGAGAATAATGGAAGACAGGTGCGGCATAATCAATAACGGAACGCACACATGTGACGTAGAAAAGACGGATCATTATCAGCAGCTGGCCAAAGTCCCCTTTGTAAATTTGTTAAATAAAAATATAAAATTAGCTAAATTTAAATAATGTCTTAAAACTGTCGTATGTAACTCAATGTTATAAAAATACCGTAGATCCGTTAAATTGCACCTTTTAGTACTCCATAATTGCCACCTTTAAGATTATGTGAAATTGCCACTTTTAAGAGTCCTTAAAATTGCCACTTTTAAGAGAATGTAAAATTGTCACTTTTAAGGCTCCTTAAAACTGCTACTTATAAGACTACTTACAGTGTGTAAAAGTGCCACTTTTAAGACTTTGTAAAAGTGCCACTTCTAAGACTTTGTAAAATTGCCACTTTTAAGGCTCCTTAAAAGCGCCACTTTTAAGGCTCCTAAAAAGTGGCACTTCTAAGACTCTGTAAATTGCCGCTTCTAAGACTCCTTAAAAGTGGCACTTTTAAGGCTCCTTAAAAGCGCCACTTTTAAGGCTACCTAAAATTGCCACTTTTAAGACTCCTTAAAATTGCCACTTTTACGACTGTAAAATTGCCACTTTAAAGGAGCCTTAAAAGTGCCACTTTTAAGGCTCCCTAAAATTGCCACTTTTACGACTGTAAAATTGCCACTTTTAAGGAGCCTTAAAAGTGCCACTTTTAAGGCTCCTTAAAATTGCCACTTCTAAGACTCTGTAAAATTGCCACTTTTAAGGCTCCTTAAAAGTGGCAATTTTAGGGAGCCTTAAAAGTGCCACTTTATAGACTGTAAAATTGCCACTTTTAAGGAGCCTTAAAAGTGCCACTTTTAAGGCTCCCTAAAATTGCCACTTTTACGACTGTAAAATTGCCACTTTTAAGGAGCCTTAAAAGTGCCACTTTTAAGGCTCCCTAAAATTGCCACTTTTAAGGAGCCTTAAAAGTGCCACTTTTAAAGCTCCTTAAAATTGCCACTTCTAAGACTCTGTAAAATAGCCACTTTTAAGGCTCCTTAAAATTGCCACTTTTAAGACTCTGTAAAATTGCCACTTTTAAGGCTCCTTAAAATTGCCACTTGTAAGACTCCCTAAAATTGCCACTTTTAACACTCCGTAAAATCTTCTAAGACTCCTTAAAATTGCCACTTTAAAGACTGTAAAATTGCCACTTTTAAGGAGCTTTACAAGTACCACTTTTAAGGCTTCCTAAATGCCAATTTAAGACTTTGTAAAAGTGCCACTTTTAAAGCTCCTCAAAATTGCCACTTCTAAGACTCTGTAAAATTGCCACTTTTAAGGCTCCATAGAATTGCCACTTTTAAGACTCCATAAAATTGCCACTTTTAAAACCCTGTAAAATTGCCACTTTTACGAAGTCTTCTTAAAATTGCCTATTGACTTTCAGGACTGTACAAAGGCGGCGCTTTTAAGGCTCCTTAAGACGCCGCTTTTAAGGATGCGCAAATTTTTATGGTGCCGCTCTTAAGACTATATATTTTTCACTGCCTTTTTGTTACCTATTGTAAACTTCTTGATGGTTGTGCAATTGCGTTTTTTTAATCTTTCTTTTTAATTGATGTTTGCTCATTGTTCACGTTGAGAATGCATAGAACATGTCTTAGGACATTTACAAGATACGTTCGACACATGTACCTCTTTTTTTAAGACTCATTCGATGCCTTTTACATCGACCCATGAAATTAATGCACAAAATTGGTTCTCCTTAATATTCTTCCTTTTATTGATTAACAACACATCTTAGTATTTTGGCTTGATTAATAATGATACATGTAAAATAAAAATATATATGAACACTCAAATATGGGTCTTTCAGTTCCACCGACATATTTCCTACAAGCAGGGGACTCCACAAAAATCGATACTTGATGTTAAGACCTTCCAGACTCTGTCATGATCACTGTAAGATTATGGAAGTTACTGATGCGGGTTACAAATAGGTGTTTGCAAGTAGGCAATAGCCAGATTGAAGAAAACTTGGAATTGTTAAGGACACCGCCACCTTGTACACATTTGTCTAGTTTCCCCCTTTTTTAATAAAAGACCAAAATAGAAGAGGAGAAACAGTTTATTGACAAATCACTAAGGTTGTAAATGTGACATTCTTTTTATTTTAAACTGTAGTTAATACAAATGAAACAAAGTATTTAAAAACTCTTTCACTCTCAAACTAGTTCTTAGAGTCAATACGTCAATAATGGAGAATCCAGGCAAACTGAGCCACCAACACAATTTAGACGTTCTTTACTCTTTTTCTTGCCTCAAAATCACCTGTAAAAAGAAAACACGATTGGACACAATCAGTAAAAAAAATGCTATTTTGTGGATGCGCTCACTTTTCATTGTTTAGCATTAACTGTAAATGTTACAAGATTTCAACTTGCTTAAGCGGTAGAGAATGACCCTTTGAAAGCTAGATTAAGTTTTTACCTCTCCACTTTCGTCATTCTTTTCGCCTTCCTTATCAGTTCTTGGACGTTTGTTAGCATGCCCCTGTAAAGTAAAATACAGCACAACAGTGTATCAACTACTGTGAAAGGAGTCTTGAATATTGTTTGCTGTTAACCTTTAGTTCAAATGCATCAATTTATATAGTTTTATATGCACTTGTTGGTAAGAAAAATTTTATGGGTTAGCCGTGAGGTCGACATGGTTGTATCGTCGTCTGATTGCCATGTGATCTCCAGGAGCAATAAATCAGACAAATAAGCATTGACACTACTTTGTACTGTGAGAAGTGTACGCACAACACACAAACGTTCCCACTCCGTCCCTAGCCATGACAGCATCATTGACCATTACATGCGTTTCCGTATGAAGGCTAGTAAAGCACCTTGCTCCCAAAACAGGTGTGTTGTGTCATGTTTTGTCACCCTTTTTATTTAATGATATCTTTTTCTCGGGCTCTTTTAAGCTGGATAAGAAAATAGAGCCTTTTGGCTGCCTTCCTTATCACTTCTGTGATATGCGCGTTCCAAGATAGGTCGCTTGAAATGGTTACCCCTAAGAGTTTAGCGTCGCTAACAGCCTTTATACACTCTCCTCCGATAACTACAGGAGGGAACTCGCCACTGACTGCGGCGAACGAAAGGTGAGCCGAAGTCAGCCAATAATCAAGCCTACAGAAAACAAAAGGTGAATTTTGGCTCCAAGTAAACGTTTTTTATTCTCCAAACGTCGTGCAAATTAAAATTTTTTTTGCATATCTTCAATAGCACCTACTACATTTGCACGTGGAATCAAAATTCCACCCATCTTGTCTAATTGTGGGTTTAAAGGACAATTGAAATCACCACCAATTACAATGTTATCTTTATTAGTTATTCCAAATTCTACCAAATGGCGTTGAAGACTTTCAAAGAATAGGCGTGAACTTCGATCTCTATTGGGAGCATAAATATTTACAATAGTAAACATATTGTCGTCTACGTTTCCTTTGACAACCAAAAATCTTCCTTGAGCATCGGCTTTAAAGGAATCTAAATTTATGTAAAATCCATTTCTAAATAAGATGGCTACACCTCTCGCGTTACTTGGGCCGCGCGAGCATAGAATTTTCTCTCCCCATTCATGTTCCCACTGCTTTTCTATTTCTAATTTACTATGGGTTTCTTGAAGGAGGATGATGTCAGACTTCATCTTTCTACACCAATTAAAGAGTACCCTTCTCTTTTTAAAATTGCTTAAGCCTCTAACGTTTAAAGAAACTATTTTAAACATTTAAAAGGAATATAAATAAATAGCATATTTCCTATTAAAAAAGTACTTATTATGCGACCCGTAGCAACAAAGTAAGATGAAAATAATTGCCCGTAACTAATTAACAAAGAATACAACAGAAAACACAAATACGATCTCACAGTTTCTGGATCCAGCACTCTCTCGAACTCTCTCTTTGCTCCTCCAGAACCGACTCCGGCCTTCCGCAGACAAAATTAATAAGGCGATAGAACGAAGATAGCTTATTGAATCACTCTTAAGCCTTGTTCACCTTTAACTTTATAAAGAATCTTGGCTGGAACAGACCATGCCACATATGCAAATTCAACTCATCACGCTTTCGAAGATCATCCAAATACTTCTCTTTCAACTTCTTGCGTTGCTCTCGAACCTCCTTCGTAACGTCACCCGAAATAAAAAGCGTAGAACCTTCGTACTGATTGTCTTTCAGACATTTCGCCGCATTCGCCGGGATATACTGCCTATCTGAATACCTCAATAAATACACATGAATGGGGCGCGGCTTTGATGCATCCTTTCTAATGGTCGTTGGTGTACGGTGTGCCCTCATTATTTCGATTTTTCCTGCTTCTCCTATTTCAGGCGATTTAGACCTCACCAAACAGATATTCCGCCGAAACGAACCGTTGGCTGCCCCTGCTCAATCATGCAGCTTACAGGGTTTCAAGTTCCTATTCTTTCCTATTTTTCCTATTTTGTTTTCGAGTTTCACTTAGTGCACAGAAACATTTTGAATTATTTGAAATAATGTTATTCCCAAAGTTGACAAATTCTACAAAGAAACCGAAACTTTTACGCCAAAAAGACCAGTTTTCATGGGATACTATGTAAAATGACAGGCCAAACACGACTCCCGCTAATCGCTGAAGTTATTCTAGCCTTCAAAATAGAGCTCTCCCAAGTATGTTCATGACACCTTGGTTCCTTTGATCAACGTCACAACTAAACTGTGTCAGTAAATTGTGCCGGGTTGACCGATTGAACAAGAAAGGGAACTCTCAAGCTGTGATACTGTCTGAAGGTTTAACGCTCTTAGAGCCGTTTTAAATCTCTGTGCTACCGTGTTGCTAGCTCTTTGGCAATTAGCTTGGTTTTTGGGCTCAGTTTTATTGCAAGATTTCTTAAAGCCCCGATCGAAAGGATCAGTGAGTTTCTAAGTTAACTGTGGTTATCTGCAGGGCATGTAACTTTCTTATCACAGATTTCACGTGTCTAAAGGTTCCAAGTTATTTTAGACTGTCATGTAGAAGCTACGGCTTCTTGCACCGTTGTCTTAACTCCACTTTCGTGGTTGTGGTTGAAACAGAAATAGAATTCTTGGAGTAAAAACATTGTATCACCATTGTCTCCTGACTTAACATGTACTAACATCCAACAGAGAGATCTCCAGCAGTAAATTGCCCTTAGAATTGCCAACTGAAAGAGCTAGCACACGATGGCACAGAGATTTTCAGTAAACGGCTCTAAGGACGTCAAACCCTCCAGACAGTATCACAGTTTGAGAGTTCCCTTGAGTTCTTGATTAAAGAGAGTGACAGTAACCAAAATGCGCATTTCCAGCCACTCGCTTCCCATTTAAACTGGACTTTGTAACCAAGAGTTGACAGAATTTGTCTTTTCTGCGAGTCGTCTATCGACGACGAGTTTCATTACTTAATGAATCAATGAAATGTAATCATTCATCATTTTCGCATCTTAGGGTTGTCTTCCTGGAGCGCCTTTTACATTAAATAGCTGCTTTATCAATCTTTCTAGTACGTCACTATTTTTTAGTGCCCTCGACAGAAGAACTCTATTGTTTAATTAAATATTATGACGATGTGCGATGAAAATATTACCACTCTAAGTGTACACTATATTGAAAACATTTTAAATCGTTATAAAGCGATGTACGATCAGAAATGAGTACTGATAATATTTTACTACTACATAAAGCTTAGTTTTTAGAATATTTTTTCTCCTTTTGTTTTGTTGGTTTATTGTATTTTTTTTAAATTTCAAATGTTGAAATCTTCAGTTGGAGATAAAGTGAATAAAGTGTTGTTGTTGTTGTTGCTATCAATAGGGCAACCACACAATCTACCGGCACAATCTAATTGTGTCGCCTTAATATTATCTTGATCGTACTTGGGGGAGCTCTATTTTGAAGGCTAGATTAACCGACAAGCAGGAGTCATGTTAGGCCTGTCATTTTACAGAAAATCAATGGCACCAGTTTGCGAAATATCTGATGAAACTTGGAATGTAGTAATTGCTGTAGGATGAGTTGTGCAAGAGTTGTGATCGGTGACATAAGTTGTTTTTCCTTATACGGTAATGGGAGGATGTATATCGTGATGTCTGTTAAATAAAGCATTGGGTTGTGGAACAGAGTTGCTGTTGGGAGTACGATTTTTAAAAACGATTTTTTAAGAGGCAGAGTAGTGGGCAGCACTTGCGAACTTAAATTGTAAAACTTCTTTATTACTCTGACACGTTTCGTCTAACTAAAGTAGACTTCATCAGGGAGTTTTACAAAAAGGAATGTAACACCTGTATTCATGCCATATTAGCTGCAATTTCGCGAACAAGCAAACCACAAAATTATGGCTGAAGTTGTTGATTTGGAGGCTGTGAAATTATTTGAGCAAGGTGTGAAATGTTTTAGCTAAAACCGTGGCCCCCAAACTGACTCCCTGATGAAGTCTAATAATGTTAGACGAAACGCATGGGAGTAATAACTATTTTTCGGCCGCTGACATTCCCATTTTCTGAGGGTCTTTTCTCACTTGACCTACAAAATGTGTAGTGATGCACATTCCTATAGTTCTGTCTCCCGGGGGGGGGGGTACTGCCTAGTAATAGGCTAATGGGGATGTGCCGCTGGATGGGGTCGCATTTTTACGACTGGATTGACTATAATGGGGTTGCATTTTCAATAGGAGCTAATAGAGTTACTAGAATGGGGTTGCACATTTGCGGGATTTCAGGGGTAAGTAAATTCTGGCAAGTAGGGGTTTGGAGTATATTTGCCCAAAAGTGACCAACATGGGGTCTATAATTGGCTACAGAATAGACTATAATGGGGTAGGGTTTCGGAGAGGCCAGCGGCACATACCCAGCAAAAATTGACCCAAGTACCCCCCCCCCCGGTTCTGTCTGCGAGCTTTCGTGTTGTATCTTTGATGCTTGGCATTGCCGAGAGATGTAACATCAGGCTATCTCGTAGTCAGATCGGTGTTGTGATCTGTAGAAAGTTTGAAATGTAACCCGTTTTCATGATGTCCAGAATCTCACGCTGGGTAGGAGATTTTGTTGGTTGAAGCAAATGAGCAAGAAACGTGATGGTGCTAGTCAAGAAAATTGTTGGGCGAGATCAGTACAAAGAGAATGTGCACAACAAATCGATTTTACTTGAGATAACTCGTGATTTGGTGGTCATTATTTTATTCTTGGCTTATTAGCATCGGTGCATTCCCAAATAGCTACTTCATATCAAACCCAACGAACTTGGGGAATCACCGGGGTAACAAAAAAAGAATAGAACATTTATCACGCAACGTAGATTTAACAGCAACAGATGTTAAGTCTGAAAAAACAAAACGACAAAATAATAAACCTTCCATTAGAAGTCACATCGAAGATAAATACATAACAAGAAAGATCTGATCTACATCTCCCCTAAATAATTTTTTTTTTAAAAAGGAAAAGTTAACCAGTCCTTATTGCCCCAAAACTAATCTTTCATGCCCAACAAATCAATTTTACTTAAGAGAACTCGTGATTTACTGGTGATTTTGTTATTCTTAGCTTATTAGCATCGGCCATTTCCATATCAAACCTGGGGAATCCCCAGCGTGACAGAAAGAATAGGAACGTTTGTCACGCAACGAAGGTTTAACAGCAACACACGGGTCTGACAAAATGAAACGACAAAATAATATTCCTTCATTAAAAATAACATTGACGATGAACGTATTATCAATAAACCCGTGATCAAGAGGCTGGCCTTATCTACTCTCCATAAATTTTAATTCGTTTACAACCTAAATTAACTTTTTGGGGGTCCGGAAGTTAATCCACTGGAGGGGTTTTTCGCAGAAATCATTACAGAACGTGGTTGCGGTATCATATGACACTTTGGCGGGGCCCAGATATCAATGACTGCGTATCCAATGGCTTCAGTGTTTCCTGTATTTCCATGAATGACACATGTAGGTACTACAAGGCGTATAAAACTTGCTGCAGAGACTTCATTGCGTCATTCACTAAGGTTCAGGAGGAGAGCAGCAAAGGAAAAGAAATTTTTTTCAGAAGGCGACACTAGGGCAAGATTCCAAAGGTACAATAATCCCGGGAATAATCTGCATTTATAATTTTCAATCAATTTGTATTTATAATTTTAAATCTTAACATCCTTTACACGACGAAGATCTCTTCATTTCCCTTTTATATATGCATTAGAACAAAATACTCGTTCATTTGTTTGTGGAAAGGTAACTCAAAAGCTTTTGACCAGATTGCCAGTTTTAAACAAGCTCTAAACACCGCACGGAACGAAGTTGCATGACCTCTATCGAAAACTGCGGACTGCAACGTTATTTCTTCAAATAATGCTTTCCATTTTTTTTTTACTTCCTTGCAAGTTTTTTCATCTTTAAGTGCTGGAATTCAAAATTTTAAGCAATTCAACAAGATCGATTTATTCTGTAAGAGTCAGGTACTAGGTAAGCGAATCCATGGTAATCGCAATTCAAATAACCTGATTTATCGAGTCATGATAAAAACAAGATGGCCTGTCTACCATTCCCATGTTATCACTAGAAACTTGTATTGAGTTCAGTTGACGCATAAATCGAAAGTAAATTGCTGGCTTCTTCCTTCCTCCAAGAAGAATTTGAACGCTACAAGTCCAACTTTGTGGACATTCTGCAACATGACCAGCATGTAGAAACTGCTGAGTCGTGAAATGTTGCATCATGAATAGAAATTCGTTTTTACTGTAATAATCCAGAGCAAACCCGGCATTCTAACTATGTCAAGTAAATGTAGAATACCTAGTGCAATCTTCTTCACTTTCCCCGAACGCCTGTAAATTATAACTTCCGTACAGTCCTTTGCAATGTCACGCAACACTGAACTTCTCATCGCCCACCGTGACGTAAATTGTTTCATAGTGGGATCGTTGGGTTGGTCGGGCTATATGGCTTCGTGGAGTCTCAAAACGTAACACGATGGACGATTTGGAGCCAAACGAACTTCAAAACTTGATGACCATCTAGTTTTCCCCTTACATAAACTACTTTTTGAGACCTTTAACTTTCAGATTAACTATCAACTGTATTAAATGAAAAATATGGTTAACGTTTCATCGAGACATGACTTTCATTGTTGGCCAGATTGTTGGTAGTTTTTTTTTGTTGCAGTGTTTCCACATTACGTGGAAATACAAAACAATATTATTAGCGTTGTTATTGTTACTATCATCATCATCATGATGGAATAATGCATGTAGCTTTCTAATTATTAACGTATTAAGGTGGTGAGCTTCTGCAAGAGGGATAAAAATGGGTTGTTGCTGTGCCACTCAAGCAGCCAATGCTCCACAGTATAGCAAGCCCTTGGTACGCATGTGTTCCTCTGGAACCCACTTTCCCAACTTTGCTGACATTGGGAATACAGTTGTACTATTTGTGGATTTTGGCAAGAATTTCAAGCCAGTCCAAAGCCAAAACCTGGATCACTCCTTGGGTGGGGCAACTGCAGGCCATGTATGGCCTGATCGCCATCACCTTGATAATGAGCATTACGAGGTAGGTCCCAAATTAAGTGTCACCAACAAGTCTAATTTTACATGCAATTACAAATATGGTATTTATTGGAAAACTTTAACTTTTTGATGTAATGCTTACTGGAGAACAGCGTTATTTAGGGGGAGGCACCTAGCTCATTAAAAACATTTTTGAATAATTGACAATAATAGCAACAAAAAATTCAGTTAAAAAAGTCAATGTGGTTCTGTAGAAAGATTCAATGTGCTGCATTAGAAAGATTCTGTAGAAAGATTCAATGTGCTGCATTAGTCATCTTCCAAGACCTTCTTGCTCAATGGCACACTAGGCAAAAACAAGATATCTCCATTTTTCAAAATTTCCAGATGACACTGGCATATGAAGATGGGATCATGTCAAACTAATTAGGGTGGGAGGCATGATTATAGAGATGGGGGAAAAAAGTTCGAATCAACAACAGCTTCAAAGTCTAAAACAAAAACTGGAGAAGACTGCAGACTGGGTTAAAGGTAACCCTGAGATAAAGTAGTAATAATTTTGCTTTTGTCTGCAATTTACATCCGACGTTGGCCACATCATAAAGAAGCCTCACAAACTAACCACTTGTAAATGTAATTGGCTCTTCAACGTTATACTAATATTACTCCATAGGTAGGCAGTAAGGATTAATTAGGTCCTACTGCCTTTGGTGGAGGGGGAGGGGTCCAGTTAAATCTGACAAAAGGGGCAACATTGCCAGCTGCAATTAACTAGGGGACAAAATGGTATCTTTTTGTAGATAAAGTTAGCTGGACTCCAAGCATTTTTGAAAAAGATTAAACCAAGAGATACAGACTGCAGGAGTTTCAGAGCAGAAGCAAGAATTCTTATGACAGATGAAGTGTTAGAAGACCCTGGTGGGTTGGTTAAATTTGTTGTGCCGTACAGCAACAATGATGGAGAATTCTTAGGTGTGGTCACTCAAGAAGATGTTGAATATGATGCAAAAAACAGAGTTTACCATTGTAAGTACTATTTATTCTACCTTAATTACCATAGAAACTACAAGACCACCAACAGTGGAGTTCTTTTTAGAATCACTATGAATTGCTTAGTGATGAGCAAAATGTCATTGGGTGTGGTGCATTACCATATAATAGTAACAGAACTGCTAATCAGAATTTTTTCAAGACACATCTGCTCCTAAATTAAGATACAAAAATGTCATATGTGGGTACTTCAGTCTGTTTTCCTTCATATTTTGTTTTGGGTTATAATCCCAGGTAGCAGTATGCAGTATATTCACTCTATCATATAGTCACTTAGCAACCTTCCAACGGAGGCAGTACCAGTAGACAAAGAAGCAACAATTACATGTACACCCCTATCATTTTTACCCCACCCCATCCCCACTCAGTAAGATGTTTGTCAGGATTTTGCTTGTACCATGTTTACTGTCTATAAAAGAACAGATCGATCTCATTGTATTACTGTTGGAACTTTCAGATCCACTGTGGGATGAACTAATAGAACACAACCACGGCATTAGAAAGGATCTTCGGTATCGTACGTCCTCAAAACTCGTTGAAACCACATATGGATCCATGGGGCGACAGCGACACAGTCTGTTAGAAACTGCAGTGCGAGCAGATCAAGTGGATGCTGCCAGTGCAAGTGTAGAGTTATTCACTGAGACTGATGAGCAAGTGCAGCTGCTACAGGTTAAGAATTTGTACAAATTTGTACCTAGCTAGTACTCAGTATGTACATGTTATTGAACTAGCATGAGGTCCGTATTGGGAAAATATTGGTTTGGTGAGGTCCATAAGCTTCCAAAAAAAAAAAAAGAATGAGACCAATATTTTCCCAATACAGACCGAACAAGTTAGTTCAATCAAGGATTTGTTATGGCTCTTTACAAATTTGCAAAGAGCAAAGCATATTTCTAACAGTAATTGCACGCTGCAAAAATAAACAAGGGAACAAACGATTTCCATAAGCACTCATTTTCGTAGAGGCTTTCACTACCAGAAGCAAACAAGTGAAAAACCATGTGAAATAGTGTGAAAAAAGTGGTAATTTTCACATGGTATTCACGTGTTTTTCACACTTATTTCACATGAAATTCCATATGCATGTGAAATTTTGCCATGTGAAAGGCATGTGAAAACAATGTGAAAAAGGATGTGAAAAATGTTATCCTTTTCACACAGTGTTTCACATGCTCTATCAGACAAGTTCACACACCAAACATGTGAAATACCGTGTGAAATGGTGGTTGTTTTCATGCAGTATTCATACGTTTTTCACATGATAATTTCATATGCATGTGAAATTTAACCATGTGAAAGGCATGTGAAAAGAATGTGAAAGACGTGAAAAAAATTACCTTTTCACACAGTGTTTCACATGCTCTGTCAGAGGAGAAAGATAGGGAAACTTTCATTATCCTAGTATGGAATTTTCTGGGATACTACCAATGCTACACAAGATCTTGGCATCCTAACTAGCTATAGATTTCATATGTACAACAACAGCAGAATATAACAGAATACAAGAAAATACTGGACATGAAATTATTTTCCAAGTGTATTTTTATTTATTGTAAATTATATTTTTGTTACATGTAGCAGCTGCTATATAATAGAATCTTTAGTTTCATCATCAGGATACTGCTGCAAAACTATTTTGCTACCTTGCATGGATCAATTCCCAAAAACTGTAGTGACCATTTGTCAGTCAAAAAGAAAACATAAGTTTGTACTTGTATTGTCAGAATTGCAACTGTAATTTCCAACATTATTTTATATCTTAAATTGTTTGTTCCACACTTAGCTGAAATGAACTGGACAGGGGTTTGATGTCTGTTGAAGCTGTCGGAAAGCTTTTGTAATTGATTCAGCTGAGGTGCAAAACTGCAGTAGCTGCAACAGAACAAAACATAAATACTTAAATATCTGTTCTTGTTATATTATCTTAAATCCATGCCAGCATTTAAAGTAATCTAGCTCACTAACTGCTTTTAAATCAAGATTGATTAATTTTAATAACAACAGACAATCCCAATTCTCAAGGATTGCTAAAAGTTCAGTAAGCTTGACTATGTAGTTTCGTGGCATGTAGTTTTTCTAGTTCACTGTGAAACTGTTTGTTTAAAATTTAAAATTTGGAAGGACTCTAATTGGCAAAAATGTTCTCAGTTGTTCTCACTTGCAAGAGCGTCTGAGAGTGAAGCCTAAAACTGAATTTCTACCTAAGAGAGAGGAAGCTACAACTAGCTGTGCATATTTGTGTTTCCGTTTGAAGCATTAAAACGTTGAGCAAAGATCTGATATATTTACTCTTTTACCTACCTTGTTTTCTTCGGATTGTCCACGATGTATTTTGGTCATTCTTCAGGTTCTCTGATCCCCAAGCATCAATTTCCTTCCTCTGAACATTCGAATTTGCGCCAAAGAAACGAACTTTTTGAGAAGAACAGAGGCTGCTCTGTAGGCCAAAACTGCTGACCGATGGCTCACTCTCCTCAGGTTTACTCGTTCAAATGATGGTGGCTGTTGTAGAAAGCAGCAAGGAATTGCTTAACTTGAAGAAGTCCAAGGGAAATTTGGGGAAATTTTCTTTCTCTAAAAGTTTAGATGAAATGGATTTCTTTTTGAAAAGTGGTACTAAAGGCTAGGATCAGAACAATATTTAATACTCATTTGCACAAGAGTCTGTAATCTTCCCCCGTTCATGCTTGAACTTAACAAACGGTAAACTTCAAATCAAAAATAGAAATTTTTGGCAAAGAAACTTTGATTATAACAAAAAACTCAATAAATGGAACATAAGTTAAATTTTAATGGACTAACTGTTTGTGAAAATCTTGTCTTATGTGAATTGAGGCATTTTTAATGGGTATATTTCACACTTATTTTCACATGGTTTAAAGACGAAAAACTTCACACTTATTTTCACATGACTTACAACATAAAAAATTCACACCCCATTTTTCACATGCATTTTTCACATGGCTTACACCATAAAAATTTCACACCCCATTTTTCACATGGATTTTTCACACAATAGAACTACACTGTTTTTTTTTTTTCACACTATTTTTTCGCGTGTTCATTTGAAAGTGCTCTAATTTCACACACTAAGAAAGAAGTTCACATGTATGTGAAACTTCAATTCTGTGTGTGAAACTTATTTCACACACAGAATTTCACATGCTTGATATATTTCACATGCATTTCACGTGCATTTCACGTATATTTCACACGTTTGCTCCTGGTAGTGAATTTCACCAACATTTTAGTCAGGAAAGCAAGAACAAGGTTTCGACTTCATGTAAAACTGTCCTCTCGTCTTTTAAAAAATTGTCCAAAACAAGTACGATTTAGTGGGATCTTTTGGTGAGTGGTCCATCTTAGAGGTCTGTATAGGAAAATTCAGACCGCACAGGGAACCAATCAGAAAGCTCCTTTTTGATGCGGACCAGTTCATCCATGAATAAACACAAATATTAAGGCCAGTCTCTGACCAGTCAGTGCACTTGGGTTCACTACCCAATGGTTAATCTCCTTGCAGTATTCCTTTCCCTCATCTTTTAATGGTTTTCCCTGTATGCTTTTCACCCTTCCCTAAGATATTCTACCATTGTAGTCCCCTTTTTTAATGTATTTTGCTCTTCTTTTGTATATCCCTTTTTTTAAACCCCCCCCCCGATGACCTTTCTTCCACTCTGTTTAGTAAACATATTACTCCCAAAAAAGTACAAATATCTAAATATCACTGAACACACATAAAAGACACATTTAATGAAATAAAATGAAGATTCTGGACACGCAATATTATTTAAGCTGGCTTCGAAAAATGTGTGAAAACTCACACAACGATTACCAGTTTACCAGTTGGAAAGAATTTTTCAGCTCGAGATTCACGAACAGTTCCTATGATAAACAAAGCTAATCACCCAAAGATTTAGAAATATTAGTAATTTTTGAAAGCACCCGAGGTATGTGCAGCTCACCTGGCTTCGACTTTTCAGAATACCGTGTGGCACTAAATTTTTGCGGGTTCTGATTTTTGCTGTTTTTTTCGCGATCCGCAAAAATAAGTTCCCACAAAATAAAATTACCGCAATTTTTTTTCCCGCAAAAATTTACTCCATTGTAGAAATTATATATACTGGTTTGAAGGAGAAAATGCCATAGATAACTTGGTGGATAATACATCAAGTGGTACCCTAGTTATTGTCGATCCATTGTAGTGTAATATAGTGACATCGATTAATCTGTCTTACATTCCCCTGTTATTTTATCTGTATTTTGATTGCATGTACTCACAGATAAAAAATAAAATATTACCAGTTCTATTTGAATGCGACTTTCAGAAAATCGCAAAAACTAATTCCCAGCAAGAAAAACCAGTCTCTTCCAATCCGCAAAATTTAACTCCCGCAAAAATTTAGTGCCACACGGTATCATCAAACTAAAGGTTGATGTTAATTTGAGAAGGCTTTTGTCAGTGCTGTGGCACATTTCCGGCTGCAGCTACCTTAAAGTTGTAAATAAAGCTAATAAATCATCTCCTTGAATATATAGGGACAGCACCGTGCTGAACGTTACTGGCCCGACTCTTGGGAGATGTCCTGGTGGCGACGCAACTGCTGTGATCCAATGATGCGGTCAAGAAACTGGTTCACAAGATTCTGGGCCATGTTTTTTGTAGCACCATTAACAAATGTAACAGGCCTTAGTCTTTACTACCAATTGTACTTGACCGAGATATTTCACCTCAGATTTGGAACAAAGCTTGGCCACTACTTTTTCACGGTACTGTATCAGATTCATGTACACTAATTGCAATTGTAACTTTTTTTTTCTGATTTGCTCATATTCTTTTTCTTTAAGTTCCATAAGTCTCTAATTTGGGCACCTTTCCTTTACAGCCTTTGATTGTAATGGTGATGATGACATTCTTTGCACAGTGGAGATTTGTTGGATGTTATACTCTAGCCAACACAGAAGTACTTGTTCTAAATGGAGCTGCTGTCGTGGCTTTTGTATTCTTACTGTGGTACACGATATGGGGATTATTACAGAAGACTCCTTTTATGGGGGTATGAAGCCATTAAGCAACAGAAATATTTAAACATTATTCGCTGAAGGTGAAGTGAATATTGTGGAATAATCCCTGAGACGAAGTCGAGGGTATTATTCCACAATATGCGCTGAGCCTGAGGAGAAAATAATAAAAATAGTAGTATAATAGTAAATTTAGTATTGCTCAGGTGATCATCAGAGCAAATGCATTTTCTTTTTTCTTTTCTCCAGAAACATCAAAAATCGCGTGGTGGCCATTTTGAAAATTAGTGCTTCAGTATAATAATCACCTTGCGCGGGGGAATTATAGCAATATATGATGTAATCCTTGACCAGTCAGTGCGCATGCTTCTCTATAATCACCAATCATACTAACTATATATAATTTATTTGCATATTATTACAATTTTGATTTATTTCACCATGAGAAGGGGCTCAATGGAGAAGGGAACTAATTATTACAAACTCTAAGATCCCAAGGGACACCTTATTAGAGAGGGGGCTTGATGGAGATGGGGGTCCAGGGGGGCTGTAAATGAGGTCTACCTATGCTTGTTTAAAGTGTATATGACAGAATTTTTTTTAATTTACTTGATAGAATCTACACAGTGTCCTGATAATTTTTCGATATTGATTTTTCTTCCCCGCGTTTTAACCATCTAAAAACGTGAAATTTCACTTCCGGTGGGGTACAAACCGCGCAAGCGAAATCGGGAGACCAGTCAAACCTATATTTGCTCAGACACAACCCATTTTTGGCCGGACAAATATCCATTAATACAGGGTTAAAACTTGGCGGTCGCACGGTCGCCTGTGGCAATTAAAAAGTGTCCAGGGCCACTAAAAGTTGAGGTTTGATCGCCCGAAGGGCGACTACGATTTGGGAAGTACGAAAAGAGCAGCAATTGGCCTAGCTACAAAAAGCCCGAAAAATGACCTAAAAATCTTTCCGGAATTTCTCCAAAAATGTTCTAAAAATCTCCGGTTTCACCTCTAAAAATCCCATAAAAACTCCTAAAAACCTCTGAAAATCCTATACTATTAAGAAAAACTGAGTGACCTGTGGTGAAAATTCTATGGCTTTCGTAGGCTTTGTGCTAGCGCCCTCAGTCTCAGCCAAATCAACAAGGCGAACAAGCTCTGCTGAGCCCCCCATTTTGAACTAACAGCAAGGAATGCTGGATTATGGGTAAAACCGCTGACGGATACTGTAAAGGGGGATCAAAACATTGCAAACAAAGGCATCAGGATCGCTTGTGACGAAACTTTTCCAAGTTTCAAGTTTTTTTTGTAACAAATATTCACCAAAATTTCTAAAAATCCTATAGTTTTCTAAAAGTCCCTTGAAGCTCTAAAAATCCTGAAAAAAGTCCGGATTTTTGTAGCTAGGCCTATTATATAGCAATAACAAAAAAATAAAATGTTCTTTCATTGGAGTACCTTTCTTTTCTTTCCTCAACTCTAAGTTCATCAATTGTGGTAAAAGTTTAGTTTTAAAGCGCAAAATTCAAATTCATTCGTGATCGAGTTTTTAGATCGCTCCGATATGTAGACGCCATTTTGATTTTACTGACACGAGAATCCAGACATAACCAGAGTTCAATGCGGTATGTTTTCAAACACGAATATCGGCAAAATCACTTAATACTGCTCGAAATAATAGACTTACTTTTCACCTGAATTCAAAAGCAATCGAGAGAAACTGAGAATCGTGATACTGAAGTTTATAGATGTTGACAAGATCGTTTTGTCCGTATTTGGAAAATAATGGTGCAGTTTTTCTTTCGGAGTTTAAGGACCAAGTCAGAACCTATAGGTGAAGAAACGAACAAACAAGAACGAGACGAATGATTCCCTACACAGACCGAACAGAGTTTTTATTATGATAACAATTTTACCAATTTCTCGACAGTACATTGGCAAATGTGAGCTTTCAAGACAAAGTTAAGGTCAAGCAAATTTCTTTTGGCGTTTCACTCGAACACCCTACTAAAAAACACGGGCTCAAACAGCCGGGGCTGAGGCGTTTATTCGTCGAGTAAAAATGGTTTAAAATTTTTTTGTGTTAGTAGAGGAAATCTGAGGCCTACTTTATTTTGGCCTGGGCCAGTAAGAATTCAGGGATACTGACCCAAGTGGCGACCAAGCACTCAGAAGCTAATTTTTAGCCCTGTTAATACTTCATATTTCTATAAAATCCCCCCCCCCCCGCATAATGTTCAGATATCAAACAAGTACATTTTCTACGCCTTTTATTTAATAATGTACATGCAGCCTCGAACTCAATGCAGGAAAACTGGAACGCACGGTACAGCCGCAAAGTTCAGCAAAATCATTAATGGCCCGATTTATACTAGAGACGGATCATCCGTCTGGGACGAACTTGGGCAAAGAACGATAGTTCGTCTTATAATTCGTCTGTGTATAAATACGGGCTTTCAGACGGATCATCCGTCCAGACGAACTATCACGGTAGTTCGTCTTGACAGACGAACTAACGTGGATAATTCGTCTGGACGGATGATCCGTCTGAAAGCCCGTATTTATACACAGACGAATTATAAGACGAACTACCGTTCTTTCGGCCCAAGTTCGTCCCAGACAGATGATCCGTCTCTAGTATAAATCGGGCCAATATTACTTTGTGGATACAACTATCGCTTCAGCTCTATGTCTTCTATACGGTTAAATTTTAATACCTACTAAAGTTATGAAGTTTATGGAGTATGTGCATTTTCTGTTAAAATGGTTTGTTTCCCTTGAAAATAGCATCGTGCAGAATGCCTATTGTTCTCGGGACATTTACTTCCAGTTCAAGAAAGTTTGTAGATCTGTCATATCATGCGTTATTATTCATAGACGCTTAGAAAGAGCTTAATTCATTGGTTGCCATGAACGCACGGCTAAGCTCATTATCGTGATGTGGGCGGCAAACTAAACAATGAACGGAGCGTGCTGTTGTTTTGCCTTTTGTTTCGTAAAATCCAACATATGCGCATATTTCGCGTAGAACATTTCATGAAACGGTTTTCCATTTTGATCCGGTATTGAATGGGCATTTTAGAGTGGTTTCGTCTGGGTAAAAGCTACAACATAGAAAGAAAGCTATGTCGAATCATCACTGCGCGAGCGAGATGATTGTGCCGTAAATAAATTCAGCATTTCGCTTGTTTGTGGTTTGCGTGCGAAAGCGGCCGACACTGTAATGTTTTGCTTCTGTCTTTGGAAGCTTTTTAACTCTTTTGTGAAACAAAACAGCTTGTAAGTGTGTTTATATTCCGTAACAGAGCCAAAAATTCTAAAGCTCGATCGTAGTCAGCGATCGTAGCGAACATAAATGATATCCGACACACAAGCGATTCCGTGATTGCATGTATTACAAACATTTGTTAGTTTATAGACTGAATGGTATCGATCACTACGATCAGTGCGCATTTTTTTTATTAGCAATCGCATGCAGCGACCGAACAGAAACCATTTCTGAGTGAACAACGGATTGATCGGGTTGTCGAAGAGCTCTGAAAAGAGCTCCCGATCATTGACGTTCTCGATTTCTTCGTTAGTCATAGCGCGATCTGGTTAAGAGTTCGAATGAGACGGCTGGTGCACTGTGATCGGTTTTAAAATTCGCGACAATTCCGAACTATTTTACAACTGAGTGGTTTTCTTGAATGGGCATTGTATTAGTCTTGACAACCATTGTTATTCACTCATGGGCCTAACACAATAGCTCGCTTGCTCACGACGCGCCAATTTCAAACACAACTCCTACCAGAAGTTTTCAAAGTGAAAGGGATAGTGGTTCTCGTTGACCGATTTTAAAAACTAAAACGGATTCTGTTCGAGGAAAGGTCCATCTTTCATTTGCCGCACGTAGGTTTTCTCAAAGCAGTCTAAATTTCCTGAAAATCTCTTTCGAAAGTGGACTCCATACAAAAAAAGCCCGCTTTTGCTGTATTTTCAAGTTCAAAGGGATAGTCCTTACTCTTGTTCAATCTTTTTCGTTTTAGGCTTAAATTGCAGATGCAACATTCTTCTTCAAAAAGCCGCACGTAGGTTTTTAGGGTTTGACTTCTGGAAAGCAGGAAGGCAAGTTTTATGAGCGTTACTTGACCAATTTGAGCCCTTTCTTCTCTTATTTTGAGCTATTCATAGCCCACTCTCATTCAAATTTGCCGCTTCATAGCCTTATGAATAATTAATGATCTCCACGCATTCTGCGCGATGGAATGTTTAGTTCATCTCAGAATTTATACCTTGAGTGATTCACACAAAAATGTCGACGAGTGGACAAATAAATGTAAACTTGCTTTCTTGTTATTGTTATTTTTACACGTTTTGAATTTTTATTTAATACAAAGGGTGGCCAGACCTTTGTACCAATACTGAGAGGCACTGTTATGTTTCGTCACGATTACAAAATCCAAGTGGACTATATATAAGAATTTAGTATAAATCTACTAGCGTTCTATCACTAATGCTGTTCTCTGATTGGCTACGCTACTCACTATCTATTCTGTTGTAGATAGTGAGTAGAGTGTTTTCCGCGCGCGGTGTGACCTATTTATATCATTTTTCAATAAAAACATGTAGTGTCTGCTGTTAAGTTTTGAACGTCTAGTAGATTTATACTAAAACAAGTAGATTATTCGCTCTCGATTTCTATGCGTGATAGTTGATTCGGCCTTCGGCCTCATCAACTATCACGCGATAGAAATCTCGAGCTCATAATCTAATTGTTAAATAGTAGTTCTCACCGCCGCTACAGTCGTATACGCTTCTCCAGAAGACCCGTTAATTTGCGGTGACGGCTTGATGAATGACAAAACGAAAATTTGCAACCACCGGAAATTTTACAATCACTATTATGAATCATTTATTAGAAGTTCTTGGTCTGGTAGTATCTCACTCTGTCTTTTCCTCTTTTTATTCATGAACGCCAATAATTTTGAACCTTTAAAAATTTAAAACCTGAAGCTCTGCATTAAATTTCTCTTTAGAAGGATAAATGATCGGAGAAATTGTCTGGCCATCCAAGGATTTGACTGGACAAAATCCATTTTTGACAGGACATTGTCCGTTGACCGGCCGTTATTTCAAGCCCTGGGAGACTGGGAAAGATTGTGACGTCAAAACAGGACCTCTTGTTTCGTGGCAAGCAAGTTTCTCGGTCATTTCGCTAGCTGTTATCGTGTTGACCTCCAAATAGGTCAAACAAACTCAAAATCTCAAAATATCCCATCGCACTGCCACAATCAGAAGAAAACAACTAAGAAACTTGCTTGCCGCGGAACAAGAGGTCCTGTTTTGACGTCACAATCTTTCCCAGTCTCCCGATTTCGCTTGCGCGGTTTTGTACCCCACCGGAAGTGAAATGTCACGTTTTTAGACAGTTAAAACGCGGGGAAGAAAAATCGATATCGAAATTTTTTTTTCACTGTTGTTATCAGAACAATATGTAGATTCTTACAGGCAAATAAGAAAAATCTGTCATATACACTTAAAGTGTGTTTATTCAATAGCCATCATTAACATGGGATGCCAAAGTAGTGTTTACTGTGGGAACATACATGATACTGTATAACCTTCTGCAGTACTAACGTTTCGATCCTTTACAACACACTTTTTAATTGAATTTTGCAAACATGTTCATATGTTCCAGATTCTTATGACAGTTCCGTTGGGTGTTATCTACATCCTTGCAAATATGACTTTCCAAATGGCAGTAAAGAATTCTTCAGAGGATGGCTTGAACTGTACACAATGTTGGAATTACACTGGGCAACTTCCTCATCTAAAATACTTCAATGCTTTCAAGCTCATGCACTGGTACTACAACCCAGCACTGTGGGTGATTATCTTGTGCTTTGGACAAGCTCTCAGCCACATCTTCGAACGTAAGTGCACTGGCATACCAAACTTTCTCATCCGAGCCGTCACAAGTGAGCAAAAAAGTTTCATAAAAAGAGTGATGCATGCCTCCAAGAAGTGGGCAAACAAGCATCCAAATAAAACACAAGACATTTACACAAGATGACAATGTGGGCTTCTCTGCAGCCATACGTAATTAGAGTTAAATGACTCAAAAAACGATTAGTGAAAATGAATACTTGAAGCTTACTTGACGAATTGATCCCATTATTCACAACCAATAAATTGCACTATTTAACTTACACACGCGCTCTTTTATCTGTTCTTACAGCCAAGATGCCACCGCGTGTCAATCAGACAGCACACTGGATGAGTTGCACTGATATGTTCAAGCAATATGGTTATTCCAAGTCGTTTGTGATATTTTTGGCACAAGCAGTTTTTGGCACTGTTGATGAGGTAAGAACCACACAGTCCTTCAAAGCAGAAACAGTTACACATTGAAAACTAAAGGAAGAACTGAAGTCCCTACAAGGAGTTGCTGCATATTTGCTGGATACTCTTACCACTGAGCTCAAAGCATCTTGTGGAAAACTGGGTCATTTACTAAGTTCAGAAAAGGTTGTGGATTAGCTGCAATGATATCCAGTACAGGTCACTGTCATTCCTGTAGCTCAGCAGTTAGAAAATTCAAACAGTACATGGAAGGTCATGGGAGCAATATGCGGGTTCCCCTTTGGCTCAGTCATTAGAGTATCCAATCAGTGCCTGTAAGTTATGACTTCAACTGCTGTGGGGACTTGGAATCTTCAAGTTCTTCTGATCATGGTGGCCTTAGTTCTCAGGATTTTAAGTTTACTTAATTGTTACTTAATTGTGTAAGTAATATTTCTTTTTTCCTCAAGTTTCTTGCATCACCAAGACTTCTTCCTTTATTGATACTGCGACTTTGCTTTACTCTGGGATACCAACCCAAGGAATGGGAGGTCCTCAGGTTACTGGTTAAAAAGTCACTACAGTATGGTAAGTTTTTTTCATTACCAATGAAGGAAAGCAAAGGAAAAACACTGCACTGTATGCCATTTACTTTTATGTGGACACAACAGATTCAACAGATAGAACCACACT
Organism: Siderastrea radians; assembly: GCA_964017195.1. Classification (NCBI taxonomy): domain Eukaryota; kingdom Metazoa; phylum Cnidaria; class Anthozoa; order Scleractinia; family Rhizangiidae; genus Siderastrea; species Siderastrea radians. Next base: position 26,687,865 of record OZ024890.1, read on the forward strand.
ACGTCTGATTTTTGACAAAAGAAGTAGAAGACATCTCATCAGTGCAGAGAATATATTTACGGCCCACTCTAAGAGGGAAGTTCTGTGGTACTTAGAAACAGCAGATGAATAAAAGATGGTGGAACCTGACAGTGGGCTCTATTATTATTATTATTATTATTATTATTATTATTGTTAATGCAACCTTGAAGAAACTCACCACATTGCCTTACAAACTAAGAACTGGACTTTGTTCTGCTGCTGAGAGGCCATCACCATGGTTCTCCACCCTCGCTGCATATTTTAGTTTGATGTCCTCAAAGTTCAGATGAAAGCACCGCCTTTATACATGATGACCTAACTGGAATATGCTGTTTTAATCTACATCGTTTCTTGTTGATATTTTTCCCATCAGGGGACCCCGCATTAGATTACATTGGCACAGGTGGGGCAGAATATCCTGGAGCAGAGTATCTTCCTGAAGATTCAGTCATACCTGGTATGTACACAGTGTACAAGCAGTAATGGCTACAAAACACTTGCAGTGGCCAAGTGTACTTTGCAATTATAATAATTTGCACATATGGGCATGAACAAGCTGATCTGAGCATTTGCTTTGTCTTCAGTTGATGAAAATAAAAACAAAGCTTCTAAATTCAAATGAATGTAGTCTGTTATTGCCTATGGTCAATTAATTAATAACAGATGAGTTATCATTATCCTGAATCCCAAATCGTTCTCCTCTAATCGCATCTTCTGCTCTTTCCCTTATCACTGGCAAAGTAGTGTTTTTTCGATCTCCTGGGGTATCATTAACTGAACGTCCATCACCTAGCAGTAATTTTATCTTCACATTCGATTGTCTCCCCGTCACAGTCTGTCCTATCAGTTTTACCCTATAAAATCATGCTATGGTTTTCCTTATAGAGTCCTCAATGTCAAATAGCGGCACCGATGAAAAATCATTGGATCATGGGGAAAACATTGGCTACAACATTGGTAAGACCCCCAGCTACTACTACTTCTTTTATTGAACCGTGTCAGGGGCTAGGCACTCATGCCAGCCCTCCCTGAACTGAGATACCCTCCACTCCAGCTTTGTTGTTGACTTAGATTAAATAATAAAATTAATGTATAATTCAAGGCATTCTTGAAATTGAATTGTTCTTGTATACAGGAAAGCTAAAAAAACATTTAAAGGAGATGGAGACTGCACTTACTGCAGAACATCATGAAAAGCTCAGTGACCCTCATAAGCTCATACAGGGATTAGATGACTGGCTAGTACACTATATTGTAGTGCGGCACTATGTTGCAAAATACGAGCTACAAGTTCATGCGTATGGCCCATTTCGCACCCAGAAGCAAAACACTAAAGCTGAACATGATGAAAGGCGAATGGAAAGAGACTTTCCAATGGAACAGCATGCAAGTTTCCGCAACTTCTTGAGGCAGGTGCGCTTTCATCTTTGGATGATGGAAGATGAGATGATTGAAAGAAGGGCGGTGTCTGCTTGCTGTGCAAAGGAGCTGTAGATAGATGGTGCTTATCATAGAGATACAGTTGCAATAAATTTTTAAGCCCTTTCAAAAGGTGTTACATGTAACTTTCATATCCATGGATGGAATCCTAAAGTGACTGGTGTTTAGACTCCTGGATAGTCTACAAGGCCAGTTAAATATTGAAACCATGTCAGTTAGAACAGAATCTCTCTGCATGATACATAAATAGCTATCAAGGTCTGTCAGGGTGGCAAGTGTGAGTATTAACATGAATGATAGTGTTACTGGGCATTTTAAGCCTCTATGTAGTAGTAAGAAGTACATCAAAAAAGCTAGTGACATTTCTTCCACTATAACTTATAAGAAATGAGTTATAATAGTTCTATGCAAGAATAGTTAAAAGTCAAAACAGGTCAAGCATTTTTTTTAGAGCGCAAATTTATATGGCAGTCATTATTTTTATCATTTCTTTGAGATGAAGGGTTCAAAACTTAGAGTGAAACTTTATCATGTATTTGAATTTTGAATGGTTTTCTGTGCCTTTTTTCCCAATTTGCACACAAGGCAAGGTGTTTTGGGATTCTCAGACAGTTAACAATGCTAAGTATTAGCAAAGAGAACAAGGAAAAAAATTGGATGATAGTTTCCGGGATTATAAAATCCAACAAAATTCAAGATTTAGACTGAGGCTTACTTAAATAAAATAATGTTATGACAGATATCACTGAATAAAATTATTTTATATGCAAATAAATACATGTATCTATCATGTTGGTTTTTAAAATACAAATCATATGCTGTGTAGAAATGAGTGTGGTAAGAATCTCAATTTAGATTTGGGATCACCTTGAAATCAGAAAATGGCTGCAACTGAAAATGTTACCTTATATTAAGAATTTATTTTTTATGCAAAAAAATAGTCTTACTTTCTGCAAAAATTAACACTACTTTAAATGGGATTGTCTTCATAAGATGTACCTCGAAATCTAACACAGAGTTACTGAGTTGTTAACAGGTACATGGAAAGGATCAAATTTGTATTTCGAGAGGTGTTTTTTACATATAAAATCTTTAAATTTTTAAAGATTAAGAGGTGCAACTTGATTTATTCTTATTTACCCAGAAATGAATGGAGGTGAATTAATCTGTTCAAAATGTGTTGTCTGCAGATGAAATCCAAATGCTTGCCATTCAAGGCAAACGTATCATACATGTACATGCTGTGTACTTTCAAATAACGATTTTCGTTCTTTCCACATTTTCCATCAGTTTCTCAAATTTACCAATGGCATGCCCAGGAGGTAAGGGAGCGGTCATTAATTATTGGGGGGGGGGGGAGGGCCGGTAAAATTTCACAAAGGAGGGCCCAAAAATATTAACCCTCCCTCAAATTAAGGTCAAAAAACCTTGGCCCTCCACACGACATCAGCCCAAACAATTGTGACCCTCCCCCAAAATGGGATTGGTCGCTATTCGATTTGTTCTAACATGGGAGTCAATTTGAATTGAACACTTGAACAATTTGAAAAATTCATCGTGAGATACCAGTAAGCTAATCAGCAGGGACATAGCATGCGATTTTTAAGCTTTACGCACAATTTGGGGTCTAGGAAATGCCATTTTCTGCGTTTTTTCGGGGGACATTTTCAATAGATAAATACGTAGTAAAACGCAATAGTAGTCGTTTATTTTATTTATGTGTCAGCCAATTGGATAGGTGTTTTCAGTAAGGCTACAGTATGCCAAAAATAAGGAAAATGGTGACGCCATTGTTGACAGTTCACAAGCAAAGTCTACCATACAGACAGGTAACCTCTGTTACTACACCGTCAATGTCAACGTCCTTGATCTTATGGATGTGTAGAATTAAGGGAGCTCAATCTCTTGTCACTCATGGTACTTCAAAGAGGAGTTTTCAGCCTCATCATCAGCACAAAAGCTACGTTCAGCAATGCATGTTGAGACAGGATACGTTAACAGTGTTACAAGTACAACATATACTACGGGATAAAACTGGGGGTTTGCGTGGTCCAAGAGTCTCAACCAAAGTCTTTGGTCTTACATGTTGATCATTTCCGTTCCATTTTGGTGCCTCCATCTTGTGACCTCGGCTTCGAACTCGTCCCCAGTGATCTCCGTATCACTTCATAATAGCTGTAGACGTGACCCATTTCAGTATTGACATTCACTATTATTCACAGTGTTTCTTTCCATTCGTAATGGAATAATGAAAAACTTTACATAAAGTTGCATCACTATGATACGAAATAATATAACAATTTAATGATAAAACACCTTCAGGCAATAGAAATATATTTTTCTCGAATTTCAGCTGTACGCCCGTGCGTACGTGCGTATATGGACGCTACGCCCCTGAATTCAGAGAATTATTAAAGATAACGGCAAATTACCTGTGGCAAAGTGTGCCTGGACACAAGTGCGCAGCCATGTAAACTTGGTTCCGAATTAGTATAAACTCTTTAAAAACATGAAGTAATAACGGCAAGCCTGATTTTTTCAGGCTTTCTTTTCGCAACTGCATAAGTTGCGTTAATAACTGCGAGGATCTTCTTTACATTTATTTCTTCATTCCGCAGTTTCAAATATATGAACTTCATATATTCATAATTTCAACATGAAGTTAGTTGTGTACTTACAAACGCTGCCAAGAAAACATAAAATGGTTGAAATCTTGACATTCAAAGTATTCCAGAGTTATTTTTGCAGCGGCATTTCTTTTACCATCTGGTGACTAGTGATTAAATAGAAACTTTGAAATTTCCTGCTCCGTCATGAAAAATCCAAAGGGCTTGCTCTCCCCTTCCATGTCCTGCAAATTCGACCAGATCTTGTTGTATGTGAAAGTGTGGTAATGCTCTCCTCCTCCCTCTTCTCCTCCTCCTCCTCCCCCTCCTCCGCAACTGCTTCGCCTTCGTCTTCAATTTTATCATAGACTTCGTCAAAATCCCCTCTATCGTCAATATCACTTCCAATTTCCTGCACCACAACATCGTCATCATCACCATTATCATCATCGTCGCTGTCACTGTCTTTGGGAACTTGAAGGCTATTCAGTGGGAACCAGCGACCTACCGATGTCTGCTGTTATGACATCCACTTTTTCTCGTTTAACGTCCCCATTTGATTGCTTCAAATTCCGCTCAACAATGTACATGTCCAGTACAGCCACTTTCAGGTTTTCAATTTTCGTTCCCTGTATATGGCTTCGTAATCTTCGTAATCTTCAAAGCGTTTCCGCTACTCTCCGCTCTCCGAGCAAATAAAATGTGTAATTTAAGATCCTTTCGCAAGATGGATTTCTCCTTCGGGAAAATCATGTACCCAAACCACATGTCTCGGGACCTATCAGGCAGAACTTGCTGTGTATAGAAACTATTGAAACATCCCTTAAAAAGCTTGAAAAAGATCTCAAGGAGCACCTCAAAACAACCATACACTCTTCTGGCCAGATTTTGACTGGGCGCAAAACTGCTCATGACTTTGTCGAATTGTTTGAACTGCAATGCTACGAAAAGGGAATTAGACAGTGTACGCTCTGGACTAGTCGAGCTGCAGCAAACTTGCGAATCAGCGTTTAAACACACATTTTCTACGACGAAAAGGAAGTCGCGATCAAGTAAACAGAATAGCAACAAGAGGAAGAAACTGAAAAAGGTGAGGCGTTTAGCTAGAATGGATGAGATTTAAGAGAGATTGCGGCATAGCTGCCAGAAGGAAAGACGTGTACAAAGGTTTTACGCACAGAGATTGTCATCCAACTAGGAAAGAGACAAAAGAAATGGGCCGCGGTGTTGATATCTTCAGGATCCGGTAGTCTTTTAGATGACACTGCAAAATCCGAACTTCGGTAGGTTTTTAAGTTTTGCTGGAACTGAAAGTGGTGACGACGCAAATTATGACGATGAAAGTGATAGCGAGGCAAGTGATGCTGCTGCGGATGATGGCAATGAAAGTGACGGCGATGAAGCTGATGATGGGGCAGGTGATGGTGTTGAAAGTGATGGCGACGAAGGTGATGATGATGCAGGTGTCAAATTGCGCTGAAAGTGATGGCCATGAAGGTCATGGTGATGAAGTTCATGGTGTCTTAAGTGATAAACTGTCATTTATATTTTTCGTTGTTACTGTTGGTCTGTTAAATCTTGAAAGTATCTCGAAAGTATATTATTTGTGAGACCATGGTGGCTATTTGCTTTATTTATTACCGTATAACATAACAAGATGCCCGTTTTCCAGCTTTTTACAAGCATTATATAAACAAGGAAATGCAACATCCCTCAATTTTGCTATCTGTTGTTTCATTACATTAATGACCAATCAAACCGATCTAAGTGATTCTTATTGAGTCCAAGCTTCAGCAAACTAGACGTCGATAATGGACTATTTCAGCTATATTATAAAGCATGCGCATACTCCTGTGAAGTGTCCACAACTGCCAGCATTCAAAGCGTGCTGAGTGCTGGTAGTGGTCGGACATTTCTTAGATGGGGCACGCTTCATAACATAGCTAGAATGGTCGGTTGAAGTTGACCTATGTTAAGAAATGTATATATTTATTTATTAAAAACTGGACTAGGTATATTGGATTTCTACCATTCTGATTGGCTGAACGGAGCCAGGCTATCAGCTCATATACCTGCTGTGACCAAATATGGACAATGAACACTCAACAACAAAATGAACAAAGTGAGCTGGAAGTTTTTTCCTCGCCAGCAACCCGGCGAGAAAAATAGACAAGAAAAATCACTTGGCAGCAAATTTGAATTAAGCAGAAATTCCAACAGCGTCACTAACAGCGTCGTCTAACACAAGTCAAAATTGTTTGAAGAAACTGTGCAGAAAAAGAAATTAGAAATTTTTAAAAGCATTGAGCGTTGTGTTTACAATTAATTTCTTTCATCGATCGTCACGTCGATCATTAAAATTGAACAAACGGTAGGTTTTATCAGGAAGCCTTTCCACTTCAAAATATCAAGACAAGACAAAATAAAACACAGTGAAATGGGGCAGAAGCATTTAATAACAACTGTCACATTCATGACGATTCGGTGCGAAAATCATGAAGCAGTCTAAACAAGTACTAAACAAACTACAGCTGCAAACTACCAAGAAGGCCGAAGGAAGGGCGAAAATTTTTTTCGGCTTTAACACGCAAAATTGACACTGGTTTACCTGCACTCGTTGTAGCTCTGTGTTCCAACAGGTCCAAATGCTCAGATAGAAATCGGATGCCATGTAAACGGAGTTGAATCGCTTTTCCAGTTGTTTGAATGTTGTTTTTACCATTCCGTCCGCAACCTCTAAACCGAGAACAACTGCATTTTGTGCTTTGCATTAAACAAACTATGATGGTGAATTCTAATGTTCCTCGCTACAGTAATCTTGCTTCTGAGCTGCATAGAAATTACTTCTTCAAGTTCAAATTGGTTCTGTCTTCATTTCGATCAAACACGCACATGATGGCTCCGTTGTGCGAACAGATTACAAACTTGTTCTGTTTCAACTCCAGCAGCTAATATGGTGAAATTGTTCAGCTTCAATCCGCTTTGAACGATGATTACAACAATGTTTCGGGAAAAATCAAGCATGTACCATATTTCAGAGCCAATAATTAGAAGATTTTTTTTCCCAAACTTGTGCCACTTCGTTCACTTTCGAGCAGTTTTCATTGATTCATTCAGCTTTGCAATGAAACGCTGCAACACTTCGCAAGGTTTTGGCGCCTTTTTCGTTCAGTCATGTGATCGATTCTTGCTCCCTTTTTATCCATTTTCTCATTTTTCTCTTTCTTTCTTGATTTTTTTAACAAAAATAGTAGTTAAGTTTTTAATAAAACAATTATTCTACTCGGGCTTGCTGGATATGAAATGATTATAACCAACTCGGCGCTACGCGCCTCGTTGAATTGGTTATCTATCATTTCATATCCAGCGCGCCCTCGTAGAATAATTGTTAAATAAAAATACATATTGTTGAAACAAGTGCCCAAACATTTGTCACCCTCCCTTAGCGTAAGCTCAATGACCCTCCCCAAATGGGAGCCCAAAAAACCCTGGCCCTCCCCCCCCCAATAATTAACGACCGCTCCCTAAAGGAAAATACCTGAGTGAAATGTCTGTCAGAATTTCAAGATTTCCAAAACTTATAGGCCAGTTCACAAGAATCCCTAAGTCAAGTAAATTATTGCAAATACAAGTACACTTAAAAATTATGATACATCACCAGACTAATGCAATTGTTGAGTTGTTAATCAAAATACTGGAACCTTTATTGTACAACCACAAGAACTTAGCACTTAAGTCAAAGGATGTTTCACACTCTCACGTAGAGTATTTGCAATATTTTTTATCTTTGTGGCCATGGACATATCAATGTGTTTGTCGCCAATTTCAATAACCATCCCTCCAATTACTTTGGGGTCAACCTACAAAAAAAAGTAACATTTGTTTAATCATTTGTTTTGCCATTCATATTTTCATTGATTAGTGCTTTTGGTCAATTAGTCCTTAAACACAAGACAACAGCCAGACCCAATCAGGGGCTTAAACATATTTTGTCCGACATTTCAATGGTACTACCATCATTATCAAGGCAAAGTGACTGTTTCATCATGGTTTGAATATAAATCAGTGAAAACAATAATAGACATTTTGTTTCTTTGTGATCATGTAAATAACTTAGCGCGGATAGAGTCAGTTTGCACGTTCAAAGTTGGTTTAAGATCTTGGATAATCAGCATTTCGTGAATTAAGCAGTCGAATTTATTCCGACATTTTTACAGTACCGAAAAGTTGTTAATTGAATTCGGTTTTGACATCTCGTGGGTATCGTGCATGTGCTTGCCAATTGGAGAATTCAAAGAACTGTGTTTGGCAACTCGTTGATGCAGGTGTCGGTTGGTATAACTGACATAGTCCATATCGCATAGACCACATTTACCTAAATACACAACGCATTGTTGGCTGATGATTTTTGGTTTCGGTTCCCTTGTTTTTAACACACCTCCAAGCGACCCTCAAAAGTCTGGGCTTGATTCTAAAGGTCTATCCGTGATCGAATCTAACTCAAATTTGGCCAAAACTTTGTTCGAAGACTGTTCTTTCGAGGGCTAAGAATTATTTGTGTGAGGGAATCGGGCAAATACGACTTTTTTGGCGAAACGTTCGACTGGGTAGTGTAATTTGCGGGTCGCCGAGTTGCATGCCTTGTTCTCTTTCTCTACTTTTGAGCGCGTCTGACCGTTATTTTGAAAACGACGCTTTCGCGAGCCTTAAATCGCCAAAATAAACACAGAAACACAAATCAAAACACCATGGCAGCAATTTGATGAGTTTTTGTTTCATATTCCTCAGTATTAAAACTTATAAATTTCGGCTTTAGTTTTGCAAATTTGATAAACCGACACAGTCATTATAAATGCACAGCCCACCACACAAACAGAGGATGGTAAGCCTGTGGTTAGAACATACAGAATTTTGGACGGAATTTCTCATTCAAACGCCCTGGAAGTATTCAAAGTTTGTTGAGAATTACCAAGCGACCGAAACAACCAATTTGGTTTTGTAGTTGGCAAATCTGAGTTTGCACATATTAATTATGTATTCAACAACTTTAAGACTTTTTCTGATAAACAAAGAGCAATCGTGAATAGAGTGTCCTCCTACTTTGCTTAGCTTTAACACTTAATTTAAAAGTTATCAAAAAACCCGTGTTTATACTCAGAGGGTCCCAATGGGGTCATAGCTTTTACGGTTAACGGTTAAAATTTTGGTCTTTTTACGGCTAACGGTTAAAATTTTGGCCATTTTACGGCTAACGGTTAATTTCTTTCCGTTACGGTTAACGGAAATGTTAAAAATTAATTTCCAGTGTTTTAAAAAGCTAATAATCAGTTTTCGTTATTGTAAAACACATTAACGACCGGTCGTTTACTTCTTAGGTCAATTCCGGGATAAAAATATATATAAACAAAGCAATTACGGTGTTATAAGGATTGTAATGGTCATATATAGCATACTACTACAGTAGTAATATTACTATACCTAAAGAAATATAATGTATATGATACAGCAAATAACCTACATCAAAACTATATTTAATTGTATGAGATATGCCTGTTAAGACGGTTAAAATAGCAACCTTGCTAGCTGGCTTACAGCGCGTCAATAACATTCATGACGTTACTTGACGTACTTATTTTTTTGCGCTCAGACATCAAACCGTGTCCACAAATTGACTTGTCTTCCAGACCTTGTTATCACTGGCTTACTAATGATCAGTTCCTCCGAATCAAGCTCTATGTCACTATCGCTGTCCTCGGAATCGCTTTCGTACTCCTCCATCTGGTTGAAATCAGCAGCGGACGCGAGCGCGACTTGCGGAATGTTAGTATCGCTTACGAAACTTAATGACACATCAGCGACAACAGAGCAGATCTCAGAGAAGGCAGGGGATGATTGGTCGTCCTGGTCAGCTGGAAATCGTACCCTTGCAACAGCGTCAGGTTTCTGTTTTGCGTACACTGCCGGAGGTAAAGCTCCTGCCTTATCTTTCGTCGTCTCTCTCCTCACGGTTCTTTGCCTCACCGGACGGTAATCCTCCAACCATTCCTTCATGGTCTCTTCATCCGTTTTGGAAAGCGTCTCACAAGGAAGTGGAGTCGTGAATTTTACATCCCTGAATGACATACCCGTCGGTGACACTGGGTAGTATGAAGATGGGTGGGTATAGTATTTCGCTCCCCATTTGGTTATTCGCTTAATAGATTCCTTTGATATGGTGCCGAAGTCTGTGGCATATTCAAGGGTGTTATAGTTCTCTACCTGTGTCGTAAGTAAAGTTTTCCAATCAATGTCATCTTTGTACTCACTGTTAACAATTGTTGTGTTTCTTATAAGGCTGTTGACACCATTCAGTGGAAGCTCTTCAGAATTTTGCGTCTTTTGAGACACAGTTCCTTGAAGGCCATTCGTTGCTGAGTCTTCCTTGAGGTGGTTTGTTTCTTTTCTTTCCTCACAGTGTATTTGATGTACTCATTTACCTTCTTCACATTCTGACTGACCTGTTCCGGTGTAATTGGCTGAGAGGTAACACCAAATACCAAACACCAATACCAAAACTGTCATATAGGATGCCTAAGTGGTTTAGAAAGTTCCTTGTTCCTGATAGTCCCGTCATCAGCTTGATTTTCCCTGCCGCTGCATCCGTTGTGAAAAGTGTATCTGAAACACTACAAATGCCATGCACTTGAACGAAACTGCAACTTGTTTCGGCTCCATCTTGCCCTCCTTCACCCCCATCTCTCCATGCTAAAACAGCACAGGCCAGTCCGTTACACTGGGCACTCTTCCCACTGTAAAGTAATTAAACATCTGAAGCAAACATTAAACATTAAACATCTGAAGCAAACATTAAACATCTGTGGCAAACATCTCTTTGCCACTGTAAAGTAATTAAACATCTGAAGCACCAGACATTGCCAAAGACTCGAGGCGAGATACAAATTTCCGCGGTTTTTCAAAATATCCTGTTTGTCTTTTGAGTAAAGCGGCAAAACCACTAAAATAAAGCAAATATTTTTGCTACAGTCATTCGGGTCATATTTTGCAGCATCCAATTTCCTGGCCGCGGTTGTCCATAGGGTGGATATCGATATCTCTTATTCAGCGGATAAATTGCTGTCCAGTAGGCAAGGGGAAGAGCTATTGCAAGGAAACCGTCATATTACAACCTTGCTAAAGAAAATGATAAGAAATGAGTAGAATGGTAGAGCAGATATCGAGGTCATTTTCGGGATTTTTTGTGTATGACCAAGTGGCAAATTATAGTCTTTATAGTAATTGTTTAGCTAGCAAAATGGTTTAAATTGAAAGCAAATAAGAAATGGAAAAGATAAAACGCAGCCAAAATAAAGTACGTATTGAGGGTGAGAAGGCATTCTTTGTGCGTTCCAGCGTATTTTTCCCATTTCATTTATGTCATTTTATATTCTGTCACTGCACGCACCGTATGACATTGCACAGTTCAACTGACATACCTCGAGCTACCAATTGCAAGGTCAAATCGTCGTTTAGTTTCCATAAATAATAAATAACATTATGCTCTACGCAAAACAAGCACTAGCATAACTGACGAATATTACAGCTCTTTGCTAAATTTGTGTCAAAAGCAGTAAAAAGCTAGCCTCCCACGCAGTCGTTTTAGGAGAGTCGTCTTTCACTTGTTTAATTTGAACTTTGTACCGTATTAAAATGCTAAGCGAACTGGACAGATCGGCGGTGGACAGTTTATATAAGCGGAGCTTATCCACCGAAAAATTTTATCCACTCTTTGAATAACCAGGACCTGGACGTTTTAAACGTCTTAATATTACATGCACTGGCAGACCCACTACACTGCCTGGCAGCATGCATGTGCAGTAGCGTTAAAATAGAAAATGTATAAACACATCTAGCATATTTTAGCATTGAATTCACTACTTAGACTACTTGCCGTTCAGCTCGCTTTCACCATCTGAGTCAAGTAACAAGGGTAATTCCAGATCGAGCTGCTGCTGGGTTGATATAGAGTAATTTTCCGTTTTCCCGCTAATTTTCACAAGGCGGTAGAGTCTCAGGTCAAATGACCCTAGCCCGAACTTCTTAGCTTGGTCGTTAAGACCTGGTTAAGACCAAGAAAATCGATGAGATTCTTTTTAAATGCTGACATAGAGCGGTGTTCTTCTCCGATTTTAATTCTTGCCTTATATCTTTCAGTTGGCTTCTCCTCCCCAGCTCGATATAAACTAATTACGCCGTTCAAGACAGCCATCACTCACACACTGAATGAAGAAACTGAAGATCCTAAAAATAGTTTAAATAAAGAGCTGTCTGTCAACTCAAACCATCAATCCACGCGCGAAAAGTAGACACTTCCGGTTCGCGGAATATGACTCTACCGGACCTGAGCCAAATGTCTGTTTTCGGTGCCGGGATAGAATGTGTAACCGTCGTAACCGCATTAGCCACAAGACAAGACACATAAAAGTCTAAGATTTTGACACTTTCAAAATGACAAATCGTATATAGGAAAAAAGTTTACGGTTAACTTTTTTTACGACTAACGGTTAAAATTTAGCAATCTTTACGCCTAACGGCTAAATTTTTGGCCGTTTTACGGCTAACGGTTAACCCCATTGAGACCCTCTATTCAGGTGTCGTCTGATTGCCGTGGGTTGCGACTGAGTCAAGATTTCTTAGCTTTGCGTGCACTGAAGGAAAGGAAGCATGGAAATTAACTTACCCAGATATCACGTGGTTTTTCACTACTGCTGCTGTTTTCAGTAGCAGAGCACAGGACAGTCAATACCAGCGGAAACAGGAATATATACAAAATCGAGGTCACTTGTGATGGCGCAATCGATATTCAGTTTTCTAGTCATTATAATAAACGAAAAACTGAGGTCTTGTTACCTCGGCAGTTAAATCACGAAATTCAAAAGGGAAATTAAGATATTATATTATGGCCTTTTAGATATCTTGAATAGCCCCGAATTTAAATTTTTATTTTCGACAGTATTTACGACCTGGGGTCGATGAAATATTCTGACATCTGTGAGACTACATTCAAGTAAATACGTTATTAAAAGTTCTTTTTCCTGCTTACAAATTTCTTGTTTCTATAAACTACGTAAATAAACAGACATTAAAAAAAGCGCCAAGTTTCTTGCTGAAACTTTGTATCCAAAGGTATCGAGACATACAGATGAATTATCTTTATACTAGAAGTTTAAGATTCGTATATGCTATATATAGTCTCCCTGAAAGTGGTTATTTTGGTGGACGCTTAAGTTTTGCATCGTGCCTTTAATTACGCCAGCTAAAAGCATAGTTCATATTGGCCTCTGAGGTACCTCAGACCACTTTACAAGAGACTTCTTAAAAGCTGCAAATACCCTTCTGTATTCCGATATGCAGCTTTCAGTGAAACGTGAAACACAAAAAAACCAAAGTAAAAGTCAGGAAAGCTAGAAAGTGATAATGAACAGTTTGAAAAGTTTTAAAATAAAAATAAATTATAGAATTAACCGATACAAAAGGTAAAGTTCTGAAGCATGGTTGACAAATGTTTACTCACACCCAAGTAATATTGGAAGCATGAAAAAAAAAATCTAGTTACTAATTCCCCTTTATTATTCATTTATTTCTTAAAACTGCAATAATCTCTCGTTTTCATGGCATTTTTGCTTCTAGGTTTGGCTTAGATTATCGCGCAAGTGGAGGCTAGTTACACCTTACATAATATTTTCAGTACAATGCACGCATCTTTTGATCGTGGTTTATAATGTTTACATACGGAAAGGACAAGACTTATCAAAATACGCCATGCATCGCACGGGACTCGAGGCCAACACGCTGTTTCTAGCTCTAGAAAGTCATTCGGACTAACATCCTGTTTAGTTATAGCATGACGTTTTTAAATTTCCTAATTCGTGATGGTTCGTCTTAATAGATATTACAGTAACTGACAACTAACCCAACACACCCACCTAGGCCTTCACTGTAGCTTGCACTCCTCGGACTAAAGAAATGGCGCAACAGCTGTTCCGTGTTATAGCTTAATTAACCAATCATATTACAGCAGCTGGGAGAAATAAAACAATTCTGTTGCTTTTATTGGCTGTAATTCTTTATTTTGTATTTTCTGACAAAATGAAGTGAATCGGCGATCCAAGTATACCTAGTGCCCGGAACACACGGGTATTATTTAAGGTGATAATTTGTCTCCAGGGAAATACTCGAGATAAATTTGCCAAGGGAGTTTTAAACTGGTGAAATTTTGGATCTTTGAAACTTTGGGGAAACATCTTTTGATTAGGGGAGTGAGAAAGGAAACTGAGGTGTTGTTGCTACAAACTGATGCAAATGCACTTTCCAGGTCCGATGGTGGCTATTTATTAACTGTTTATGCAGGAGGGATTAATGTGAGAGAAGAACTGGGGGATGGGAATGTGGGTTTCTAACTTAGAACCGTTACTGTAATATCTTTTGCGCCCACTTTTTTGCTTGTAGCTGACTTCAAGTTGGTTCTTGTTGCTTGGAAGTTTCAATGGCGTTGGGGCCCTGATTTTAACGTAGAAAACACGAGAACCCTCATATATATTGCACCTCTTAGAATTCATGAAAAAAAAAACACGTTTGTATCGTTGAAATAAGTAAAACCTTTTCTGTAAATTTATTTTCGCTTTCTAAATCTTCCTGGCTGATGTTTTTAAAATCGAAAATGCATTTAGAAAAGATACGGGGTTTTGGAAGCAATATCAACAGTGTCAAATTCAATCACTTGAAACACTGAGAGGCACAAATTATCAACTCTATTGTCTACCAGGAGAACAAAAATACTTCACTGAACCGCAAAATAGGTTGTGTTAACTTTCTTCTTTGAAATTGCAACAATTATCGCCAGAAAATGGAATCAGGTTTTATGCTATCCCATTTCCGATGACAACTGTTCAAACATAAGCGAACTATTTTTGGAGTTACTTCGGTAAAATGACGGATCATGGGAATTGTTTGATAACACCCCAGCGTACAGACAGCATAGAGCTTAAGAGGCCCTGACTGTAACGATCGAGAATCGGTGGAAAGGCTCACAAAATTGAATATCCTGATAACTTGTCAGAAGAACAATTTTGGGGAGCTATCTTCGAAATATTCCTTAAACTATCTGGAACTCTATTGTTTTTAAGAAATTCGAAAAAAAAAAACGGTTTTGCTTATTAAATAATTATGCAAACATTATGCTCAAAATTAAACAAATTGAGTGCACTTATTATTAAACAATTCGCCAATGTCAGAAAACAATTTTAATTTGAAAAAAGATAGCATACTCTTCTACTTTCTTGAAATAGGAATTGCTTGGACTTTCGCTTTATTTATATGGTTCGGTGGCTCTTTGAAACAAAGGCATTTTACGCACTTTGGAAAATTGGAAAACTTCAGAAGCTTAAATTGGTCTTGGTATCTCCAATATCAAATTGGAAGAAATACTGTGATAAAGATTGGCCCTAGTACTATTATAATATACAATAAAACATTTGGGCAATTCAATCGGAGTCTCTGAATGCAGTTTGTACATAAACCTTGTTAATAACCTTTTAACAATGGAATACAGGTATGTAACTGAATCGTTGTCTCGTTAACTAAGATAAATATAACCCTGGCTACACGAGGAATTCCCTGGATAACAATAATTACTACTTCTACTACTGCTACTACTACTGCTACTACTACTACTACTACTACTACTACTACGACTACTACTAATAATAATGATAATAATAATAATAATAATAATAATATTTATTACTTGATATTGCGCAAATTAACATACTGATGACATGACCAAATGCGCATGACAATAAGCTATACCTATCCAAAAACAAACATATATGAATATATGGAATAATTACATGAATTTATCTTTAAAACAATACAAACGAATCTTTAGTTAACTTATTTACACCAGTCTATCAAAGATAACTATACATGTAACCTTATTTACCTTAAGATAGCTAAGGTAAGGTAAAACCCCAGCCATTTTCTGACCAGGGGAAAATTTTACTGGGGAAATCATGTCCACCTGAGGTGGTGTAACCACGGCTTATGAGATGAATATCCTGATCATAGTAACCAGCTCGAGATCGATCTGGGAAGGTTTCAGTTAACCAAATATACTTGGGAGGAGAGGGTACCTTAAATTTTTGCATTTTTTGTTGAACTAAGTGGGGAATCCGAAGTAACTCCAGAACGTTTTTGTACTTTTTTTTTACAGTTTTCTCCGTGAGGAATTTAAATTTGTTCTTGAGGCAGGCCCGGCCAGGGGTTTTTTACCAAGGTATTCGGTATTTTATGCCAAAATTTTCAGGTATAGGGTATTCTGTATTTCAATAATTTTAGGTATTTGTTATCAACGTTTTTGCATTTTTGAGGTATATTGGTATCCCAGGGGGAAGAAATGAGGTATATTGGTATTCCACTACCCCCCCTGGCCGGGCCTGTTGAGGGGTCGCGAATAACAATGATGAATTTCACTGCACATCGAATTCATTAATAACGCCGGGGGGCCTTCATATTGTTCCTCTGCAAAATTTTCGTCCAGTTTTTGCCAAATATGACACTGGAATGCTCTAGGAGTTTTACAGGCGACTACTATAACGGTCTTACATGATAAGGGATAAATCGCCAGACCGTGTAAACTAGATATCTTACTAAAACGAGTTATAGCTCAAAATAAATTAATTGACAATTAATAATCCTTATATTCTGAAAACCGAACAAAAGAAAACAAAACAGCAGAATTAGTTTCAACAAGTGTTTGGTTTCAACTAATGGCAGTACCAAGGGGTTTTGTCACTCTGTCAAACGATTTCTAATAAAGAATTATAACTGTTCTGGGTTTTTATTCGCTTTTGGTTTTCCTTCGCTAAAACTTTGCTAAATCAAATTTCTTTTTTCTTCAAGCGAAAAATGTGACTGAAGGCGTCGCTGTTATAAGTTTGCGTAAACTGGATTATTCCTAAAATGCGCGTCCTAGGAGCCTCGGTCGAGTAGCGCTGACTCCCTAGGAAACGTGTGGCTTTTCGTTAGTAAAAGCCTCGCATGTGAACCCATTCTCGTCCCCAGAGGTCCCAATCCTTTTGGTCAGCACTAAGGATCGAGACATCTGGCCGGCGCCAGGACCAGAAGTCCGTGAATCACGGACTCAATGTCAAATCTGGCAAATCTGATTGGCTGAAAATTTAAAGCAAGTATTCTGCGCATGCTGAAAAAATCGGCTCTGGCCCGAGGTCTCGATCCTTGGTGCTGACCAAAAGGATTGCGGGCTCTGGGGACGAGAATGATGTGAACCTGGAAAGTACAGGATGGGACGCATGCGCATCGAGCACCGGCCGGGGCTTAGCCCCTTTGGTAGAGTGGAGTATGTTGTATTCTGGCAACAGGATATGTTTGATATCATTTCCATACGCCGAGAAGCGAAGTCCAACTAATGGGTGTGATTCCGGGCTTACGGGTCGCAGCGTGTTTTCCAGCATTCACTATAATACTGCAATAGATATGTTGCGACCTTTGAAAGTTAAAGTCGACCAAAAGACGCTGAAGGAAGCAGAAGTAAAGTACTTGTATGACCGCTAGAACCATCTGTCTAGAGCTCGTAACAGACAAGACCACAGACACATTTCTCATGGCCGTTTCGGCGATTTGCTTTTCTAAGAGGATACAACAACTTAATATTACACAGATATATTTGTTGCACTCGAATGATGAACTCTATAAACTGTCGGCAAAGTTCGCTTTAATCTGTATCATGGATTAATTTATTTCGGTTTACCTCAAATACTAACACAGTAACGCAACAGTAACATTAAAGTTCTCTTCAATCCTGGATTCCTCTTCAATCCTGGTTCCCTTCAATCCTGGATTAATTTATTTCGGGTTACCACATATACTAACACAGTAACGCAACAGTAACAGAAAAAACATAGAAAAGCTTGCATTGACTTCGATTCTTCAGTGAGTGTATTCCATTGTAGAAAATTAGCAGCAAATGGAGGATATGCCACAAGTGAATCAACGTTGTTTGAATCATAAATTCATACGATAAAAGAACATGAAAATCACACTTACCTTTGCGAGGGTGGTTTGGAGGATGAATTGCAACTAACTCAATCATTTATTTAGTTAAGCACAAAATCTATACATGCCGGACAACGCGCCCATACTTGGATATACAGAGCGCGCCATAAATTTATTAACGGCGCGAAAACCGAAATCTCTACTGGGATTCCATTTTACCGTTTTCAGTAGTCGAGAAATTCTCATGTTTTCAAACAGAAGTAGCGGAGGACTTTCCTCGTCTACTAGCTCGGCGTAAAACCGGTTTTTAGAGCAATGCGATTACCCAGAAAGCAAACCTCTCTTCGTTCATGTCGCAGACTACACAGCAACAACAGAGACGTGACGGGATACGATTACATTTAGTGTGACTGAAGTGACCCCTTACTGCTGACAGCTTACTACGAGCGATGATAAGTTTTACTTGGCAACCGTCGATCATTCTCTTAATTGGATTACTTGGCTGCGGCTCGTCATGCTTTACGCACAACAAACATAGGGCTGTTCACAGCAAAATCCACTCGCTTGTTTAAAGTCTCTAATAAGAAAGGTTGATATGCAAGAAAAATAGAAGCAATCATCGCTTATTGAGTGCGTTCGAGATAAGTAAGAGACTCAAACGAAAAGTGAACCAACAACTGGAAATGACTCCTAAAAAAGACTGAAAACCGGGGACCGTTGAAAACGACTCACAACAACAGAGCGCAGAAGATGGAGCTGAAAAGGCACATGGCCAACGAAAAACACTTAGCTTTCGCCTTGCTTACACAGGACACCCAAATAGTCACAGACCTCAGCAAATAAGGAAGCGTTCTCCTTACGTCGAACGCAATTACTAACGTCATAATCGATCATTACGAAGCGTTAACGAGTTAATTTAAATTACGTTTAGGTTCAATTACATTTTCTAACGGAATTCTTGTAAAAGGGGCTAAGTTTTGGCCATATTTTAAAACAATAGTTACCTCAATAATGCCTCGTGGTGAGAGGAAATCTTCAAAGCGAGCTCCTCCAAAGCCTGTTTCTAGCGTGCCGGCGGGCGTGGCACATCCCGCACCACAACAGCCTGGACTATTTGGACAAATGGCTTCCACGGCTGCTGGTGTAGCGATCGGCTCAACTGTGGTACGTACATGTACTTACACTAACACGCTTAGTGCACAATAGATAAATATTTTTTCTTTGTATTAATCTAACGGAATGTGTATAAAGCAGTCAATCGGTGACTTAATATATAAAAACGAGCGCAGCGAATCAAAGATTTAGTGACTGAACGAGGAGCGCGCGCCTTGATAGCCATGCACCTAAGCATTGCGTTTTTATCTTCTACCAAAGATCCCCAATGAGAACAACCCTGGAAGAACAATTGTTTCCGCATGTAATTGCCCAACCGAGAACATTGCATCTTACTTAGACACGGTTATGTCACCTCTCGTGTGTAATCTTAAAACATACGTCAAGGACACTAACCATGCACTTCAGATCTTTAGAACTTTTCAGTTTGACAACGATGAAACCAGCCAACGCTTCCTCTACGCAATGGACATCAAGTCCCTTTACACCGTGATCCCGCACAACAGCGGTCTGGAAGCGTTAAAATACTTCTTGGACAAGCGCCCCGTTCTCGACCCACCCACGGCAACACTCACTCGTCTAGCGGAGCTGGTGCTTACCCTAAACGCTTTCTCGTTCAACAACGAATTCTACCATCAAGTTGGAGGGGTGGCCATTGGCAGCAAAATGGGCCTGAATTACGCGTGTCTTTTTGTAGGATATGTAGAAGAACAAATCGCTCAACAGTACACTGGTACAGTACCTCAGCTACACAAGAGATACATCGACGATGTGGTAGCCATCGTGTGCTGTAGCCGCGTTGAACTTGAAGAGTACATTGCCTTTGACTCCAATTTTCATCCCGCTCTGCAATTCACACTTACAATCTCTGAAACTGAACTACCTTTCCTGGATATCAATCTGCGCATTTCTGCAGGCGACTGCATCTGCACTTCCATTCACTACAAAGCCACTGATACACACAGCTATCTCCACTACGATTCATCGCACCCCCGCCACTGCAAAGAGAGCCTCCCATACAGCCAGCTTCTATGTCTTCGACGCATCTGTTCTGTCCAAGCCGAACTTTCTAAACAAAGCCCAAGAGATGGCCTCTTTCTTTGAGAGACTCGGCTACAGCCCACAAACTCTGAAACGTGACCTCGAGAAAATGAAACACCTGTCTCAAAGCGACGCACTTACCAAAAGCAATTCAACGGAGGAAAAGATGAGCAGGATTCCTTTGATACCCACATACCATCCTTCGAACACTCGAATACAACGAATCCTGCTTGACAACTTCAAAGTGATTGCAGACGACCCAGCAACCAGACTCATCTTTCCTCAACCACCAATGGTTGCGTTTCGACGTGATGGCAACTTGCGAACATCACTAGTTCACACGGCAGAAAAGTAGGCTGCAACACGCACAGGCACTTATCCATGTCAACACCTACGTTGCCGTACTTGTGGCCATATTTCCAGCGAAACCGAACTCCTGGGGCCAAAGCATCGCTTATCCATTAAAGAGTCCTTCACTTGTTTGAACTCTGGTCTGATTTACTGCATCTCCTGCCGTCGCTGCCCTGCCACTTACATCGGCGAGACTGGGTGCACTCTGAGGGAACGTTTTGGTGAACATCTTCGAAGCATTACCAAAAGTGCGCCTGGTTTTCCCGTCGCAGAGCATTTCAGTTCCAACGGACATACCGCAGCCGACGCACTGGTCTGCGGGATCAAACTCCGCGATGGGGATAAACAGAGGAAGAGGCAGGAAATGCGTCTCATCTTTCGACTCGGGACATGCCAGCCGCGCGGCCTCAATGCCGATTTTCACTTCATTTGAAGTTCGCGCGCGCGCGGGTGCAAAACGCAACTTTCAAATTTTAAATTCAATACCTGGCATCGTGGCGCAACTCATAACGAACATTGTCAACATTCCACTGATGAAGGGCACAGTCCCGAAACGTCTGGACATTTGTTACTAATTTGGCACTTCAATCAACATTTATAACTTTTATTTATATAATGCACCTAACCAGCACAGGAGACACCTCAAAGGCCAATTTTTCATCCCATTGCTACTGCCGTTGCAACTTAAGTGAAGGTTATCTATAAATTGGGACAAGAGACAATTAATTTTTTGGGTTGTCCTTAGGGTAATGCTGTGAGTAGCGTTCTGCTGGGTGGTGAGGGTGACCAGTCAACAAACCAGCAGCAGCAGCAGCAGCAGCAGAGTCAGGGCCCATGTCAATATGAAATACAGCAATTTGTGGAGTGTGCGCAGAATCTGGGGGATGTCACACTATGCCAGAGATTCAACGAGGCACTAAAGCAGTGTAAGCTTGCAAACAGTGAGTAAGAGAATTCATGTTAAGAAAGATTAATACTAGTAAGGAGCATTTAAGATGCTCTAATCAGAGTAATGTGGTAAGACCATACAGCGTTACGTTTTGTCATACTGTGAGGTGCGAACACTAAATTTATCGCTTGATATACCACTGAAATCTCATTACTATCAATAAGAGTAATGTATTTGAACAAGAGAAAATAAGGGGACAGAGAGGGATTCTGAGGGCGTTGGCTGGGATATGTCAATTCCACAAAAGTTATTTATAGACTGGCTTTTGAACGGAAGCCTGTTTCCCGAAACGTCCGCATCAATACCATTTCCCTTGTTTTTCGAAGTCGTTTTCATCGACAAAACGTAAGACCACTTGGTCCGCCATTACAAGCAAAATTTTGAATGGTACTTCAAACAACAGATCGAGGTTGCCTTTATGTGGACGTCCTGAATTCAGACTTCCGTTGCAAATGGCCGTCTAAAAATAACTTTTCCGAACTTGACATATCCCAAAGCCTGGTCTGGCAGTGTCCCTCTCTGTCCCCTTATTTTCTCTTGATTTGAATCATTAAGGAGAAAAGCTAACTACTGGAATAAGTATGAAGAAATAAGTATATCATCTTCAAATAGTCAAAACAAGGAGCCTGGACCCAGGCTAAATCAGTTCTAGCGAAAAAGCCTCCCCTCCAGGGGTTGCAGCAAACATGTAATCAACTTAATAAGTAAAAAATTCAATAAAAGTTAAGAGAAGAACAAACCAAGGAAAAAATCAATAGATAACGCCGAATAGAGGAACTCTCAAACGACACAATTTTGGGTTTGCTGAAGCCTAATTTGATGACCATCTTTTTTTTTTATTATTTTAAAATATTCATTAGCTGTGTACCTAATTGACAGCAAATTGTGATTGCATGAATCACAAAGAGATAATGGACTTATTGCATTAAAACGAACGAAAAACAATGCCTCGATCATAACCTTCACAAGGTAGACATGATAGATAGTATTCAACTAATCTTATTTTATTCCGGCTCTTTTGTTGTTTTAGATCTATCCTGAAGAGTGCGAGATTACTTCAGCAGCAGTGTACAATTATTGTTGCTAGTAGGTAAAAATATGGTTCACTGGCGACGAATTTAGCAGTTCGCTTGCTTTGTAATGACGAACAATAAAAAACAATTCGGGAAAAACGAAGTCGTAATCTGCACTCATCCCCAGACTCTTCGCTTCGCAGCTTAGGGTTTTCAAGGTCTTTCCAATCGCATCAGACACATCCGTTTTGACTATTTTGCTCTTTTCTTTATTTTGTTCTCGTTGTCATAACGAAAACTGCTTTCTTTGTCCACTCATGTTATTCCTTCAAACCGGGAAAAACAGAAAGCACTGGGCAACATGCACGAATTGGTACTAGGGATAAGGCTTCTCCTATTGTTTCTACTCCTATTTAGCGGCCAACAGGAATGGAAATTCCAAGTTTATTTGGCTTTGATTTCAACCAGCCCTTGACAGATAACAGTCTAAAATAAAAAGAGGCGACCGAAAAATCATTCAAAACACAAATCTGTTGTCGTCTTCATGAGATGCCGTGATTCCTTTTCACATCGTTATTCACTGAAATAACATAGCGTTGGTAATTTCTGACGAATTTATTAAGCGGCCAACCTCTTTTAAGGGGCCACTTGCCCTTTCCTCGAGGGTGGCCGCTTAACAAGAGTTCTACTGTACTTCAGTGAAATGGCTCTCCTTGGAACGTCAAGCAAGATTCAAGACTTTAGCCCAACAGTGGTGTATTTAGAACATCGTTTTGTAAGCATTGATATTACAAAATTACACGCCTCCAGTTAGACCTAAATAAAGTTCAAAGGGAATACTTAAGTACAATTTAATGTCTAGTTACAAGTTACGCTGTTTAAGCTCTGGCTTTGTTGTTAACTAAGGACTGCTTCGGTTGGTTTTTCTAAACACTTTTTTTTCAACAAATGCGGGGTACAAAAAATAACACTAAAATATATCATGGACAAACTAAGCGTAAACTACTATATTCAAATGCAAACGCAGCTAAGTTTCAATAAATGCAATAACAATACAAAGAATAAATGCTGACCAATAAGGAAAATTGCCCAGTTTAGTTCAAGGGTTTCATGTACTCCATATAACCATGACAAAAACGGACTATGAATGTCCTCAATAAATGTTAAATATAAACTATAATGAAAACATGGGGGTTGGCCTGCTTATGTTATATACCTTGTTCAGTTAGCTCATATCATAACAACAGAAACACTTGTCAATTTCAAGCTAGCACTATCAGAGCGATTTTCATTTAAGTGTTGTAAAAAAAAAAAACAAAAAAAACCAAGTAATCGATCTGGCCGATCATAGAGGACAAGGACAATCCTGTGAGCCAATCAAAACTCGATGAAAACATGTGTACCCGGTTCGAAGCGCGGGAAAGCGTACATGATCGAGTCACGATTGGTTTTGGTTTTACGTCTGATTGGATAATATATTGGCGCAAGTTTTTTTAAACCATTCACGAGTATAGTAAAGAAAACAGAAAGGAAAGTGCGAATTGAAAACCGCTCTAAGAGTCATAAGAATAGCTACTAGTGACATCTACACCATCAATACACCTGGACTGCCTGTCAACAAAATCGAAGGAGTCTATCGTGCGTGGAATGACACAGCAGTTCTTTTTCTTTAATGTTCAAGCGATGCAAAAACTTTCATACGATCCAACTGCAGGTGGCGTCGAATATGGATCAATGTACCACTGGCAGTTTACTGTGCCACCGCCAGTAGGCGAATGTGAATGGACTCTACCTCCGTCCAAGCGAATATACAAGTGTGGAAACTGAACACTTCGGAACGCCACGCTAGAGGAAGCCTTCAGTTTCTGGAGGTAATATATCTCCCAAGGGCCTGCATTATACTGGGAATCCACCACGCCTCCTCCAGTACTACTACTGGGTCCGTTAAAACCATTGCTGTCTAGGCGGATAAATACATTCGGGAACACTGTACTTTCTATCACCACTTTATGTGGCTCATCGGGTGCCAGTGAAGGGGGCACTTCCACAGGGCATATATAGAATTTCTCCCAAGGCCCGGGTGGTGTGTACTGGCAATTGACAGTTCCACCTCCGGCAGGTTTGCCGGGCGATACTCCTGAGCCGTCACAACGAATGTAGACGTCGGGGAATGCTGCAGACTTCAACGAATTTTGCTTTTTCTCTTTCATAAATTCCAGAAAACGGTAAATCATCGGGATTGTGAATCGTGTAGCAATATTAGGACATACCGGTGGTTTCCCAGGGGTGGCACCGTGGTGAACACCAACGACGGTCCAGTAACCACCGTACCATGTGTACACAGGGCTACCACTTTCCCCATTGAATGTATCATTCATGTACATAATCCGGGTTTTTGTGACGCTTGTGATTTTTCCCCCTGTGATCCACATAGTTCCACTTGGTTTGTCATTTGGATACCCACAGTTGGTTACAAGACGGTTGTTCAGTTCTTCATCAGGTACAACTGCTGACCAGCCAAAGCCATCGTCAGAAGTACCAGCTCCTGGAAGGAGAATCAAGCCATAGTCGTAGTCTGCATCGCTTGAGCTGATAAACTCAGGAGCTGCATACATGTTTTTCTGGTCTCTTACTATAATCGCTGTTTGCCCTGGGAACTTGACGGTGATTCTGTCGGGGTAGCCTCCATCATCTTTTGAGTACGTCACATGGCCGCTAGTCACAATGGCAGTACGACCTACGTCAGGAAGATAGATCTTGAATCCACTAGCGACGTACGTCAACCCTTTCTTGCTGTAATACGTCGACAAAAAGCAAACCCATTTGTATGGAGGGGAGGTCATTGGATCCACTTGTACACGTTCATCCTTTCCGCATACGATCTCTGGCGAAGGAACCCCATTTGCTTCAGGCAACGCAACTTCGCGCTGAACGTTTACGGTCTTAGATGAAGAGGATACAACAGAGCCCATTTCTAACTTACTGCCAAAATGTACAATACGTGACTTTCGATACCTTAATACCTCTGTTAGCCAATATTTACCGCTTCCAAAGCTTGTTTTCAGGCAGATAAGATTTCTATTCTTTTTTTTCATTCTTACGTAATCAGTGCCGTGCGCGCTGGTTGCTAACAAGTCTGTTTATGATGTCATGCCTCAGTGCTGGCGTTCATCGGTTGAACCGCAGAGTATTTTCAGGGGTATGTGTGGTTTTTATCCCACGGATTGTACCAGCGGGAATAATTTATTGACACCCGGAGGTAACAAAAGAAGAGTGTTACTTAGTTTTATCTGTGCTGTTTTCCATGGTAAGTAGAGAGTATATGAAGTGAGCGATTTTAATATTTTAATGTTATCTGTTAATGGTGTAACGTGTCACCGCCCAACCCCAAACCGCAGCACGTACGATACATAACAACGGTTTCCATAACAGCTTACGCTCCCGGGTATTTTGGACGAAAAAAATGATTAAGGTCCTTAACTTGTAAGTTTAAGCTCATTTTTGCTCTTTCATCTTTGAAGCCTTGATTGATATCTACAGAAATCCGCTTTTGGATGACTTAGTGTTTTTAAGGGGTTTAGTCACTATGAATGAAGTCATCTGTGGCGATGTATAAAATTGCCTTCAGATCAAAAGAAGACTTAAAATAATAGGCTACCAAGGTAGAAAAACGCCAAAGAGAGGCAATGCACTGAGAAAAAAAATCAAGGATGGCTTCGAATGTAATCGACAAATTTGAAAATTTAGGCTAACCTTTTCAAAACTGTCATCCGTGACAGAGCACCTTTAATGCCCCTACAAGCTGAAATTATTCATGTCTACTTTAATAAATCAGGACCGGGTGCACACAGTTACAAAATGTTGGGTCGCCACTTTGTTTTGATAACATTGCGAGTCATTTGATGTGCATTCTGTTGCCTGGCAACACGGTTCTTCACAATTGCCACAAATTGCAGACAATTAGAATTTTCTTAGCGTCTATATAACAATTATTCCATGAGCGTGCGTTGGATATGAGGCGATAAATAACCAACGAGCGCGTAGCGCGAGTTGGTTATAATCACCTCACATCCAACAAGTGCGAATGGAACAATTGTTTTAGTTAATTCTCAACCTCGGTTATTCTTGTTGAACAGTACGCTTTTTCAACTTTTTTTTATGTTTTTAATGATGCGGACATTTCAGTTTGACCTTAACGAAGCGATTGTATGAAAAGGCGCGAAAAATCAGTGAAGCGTTGTGCACTCTGTAAGTTGAATGAAACAAGTGAAGAAAGCGAGCGAGAGAAAAACTCTTCGTAAATAATCCTGGCTCAATCTCCTGTAAAGCTGCATTTATCGTGGAAAGTCATGTCAAGAGATGCTAGTTAACGAGAAGATTCAAGATTATTACGGAGCTGAACAATTTATTCATTATGCAAGTTAAATCGAGCACAAGTTTAGTCTGGCCGGCGATCTCGCGGTTGATCAAGACTGAAAATTAACTGTGTTGAAACGAAAGTGAGCTCAGAAACGACGAATTTCTCTGATATAATGGGCGATATAAATTGTTGATTGCTGCACGGATGACCACGAATGGAGAGAGAGAGAGGGAGACTGATCTTCAAACGTAGTTTCACTGAGTCGGAAGGTAGTGTTGTTTGTAAAAAATATACCGTTGCAAGAATTTGTCGCTTCGTCTTCAACATTTTCTTGCCCTCATTTGTATTTATTTACAAGGATTTTCAATTAAATGTTTTACATCGAACTTTGTGCTGTTTAGTAGAGTTTTCTTTTTCGCTTTATCAGGCGATAATATTGTATTTAGTGAATGAAAGTCATCTTTTGTAAACACTTCTTCTCGCAGCGAGCAAAATTGTAAACACAAAGCCTTTTTCTTTTCCATACAAGGTAAAACTCCGAATATTTAGTAAATAAACCCCTTCAGGCGGCTGGTATATTTACCTCTTATTAACCGAGCAGGAGTTCTGTATGGGAGAATCTTGACCGAGGTCGTGAGTACAGACCGAACGCAGTGAGGTCTGTACACACGACCGAGGTCAAGCTTCTCCCATACAGACCGACTACGCTCGGTTAATAAGATGTTTATTATATGGCCAAACAAGAAAACTTTAATTCGCTTAATGTAAATGGTTCGTACTAGCTGACATTTTGCTTGCAAAAGTCGATGAGCTGAACGTCAATCTGCCAAAGTTTGCTCGTCCTCTACCTTTTTTCTTGTCAGGCTTGTTGGCGCTTCATTTTAGTATTTTAGAAGGAAATAATCAATATTTTTGTAGTTTAGTTTGCACCTTTGTCACCGCAAAAAGTAACCGGTCTAGATGCCGGTCTATATGGGAAAATCTAGACCGCGGTCAATATCGATTTCAGCCAATCAAATGCGTGAATTCGGTAGTTCCCAGTCCTTGTGAGACACGGCCATATAATAATGTAGGATAATGCCCGAGGCTGAAAGATAGTCCGAAAAATGAACAGTTGGGCCGAGAAGCGAAGCTTCGAGGGTAACTGTGAAATTTTGAGGACAATCTTTCAGCCAAGGGCATTTAATCCTCCAATATACCAGCAAGCCAGGAAGGGGTTTATTTATTTTATAACCCTCCGATTAATTTCTTCAACGCGCTTCATCGCGGTAAGAAGGAAAAACCCACAGCGTGCGATAATCACGGCGTAATTTAGTTGAAATATAGGCTTCGAATTTTTTTAACACTGTGATTTTATCAAAATCACATTTGTCCGCGGACATTATCTGTTCCGAGACGCGAACAGTTTTCCGAGAGCGAAGCTCGAGGAAAACTGTGAGTTCTATTTAACTGAACAATTTTCTCGGGATGAAAACTAAACGCGCGAACATGAATTGCAAAATTCGAAAACTGGGGAATATCACCTGGGGTATATTCTCGGATATTCCCCTGTTTTAGCTGGGGCAAATTCGGTCACGTGACGCGTCTAGGCCAATCGCGCGCGCGGAAAAATATTTGATGGATTATAATGGCTGATACCCGTCGTCCGATTTTGTACCACGTGATGTGTTTTGTTCAATGAGCACGCGCGGAAATTTATCGATGGGTTATAATGGCTAATATTCGGAGTTTTTTAACCAATCAGAAAGTTAAAAATGCAATCCGAAGCTGAGAATTTACTAACTATTAATAGCCCTTCTTCACACTACGCAACCACAGAATGGAGCCGAAACATAACAACTGTATCATAACAGTTTACTTAGATGCATGTTCATTAATAACAAACGCCCCAGATCTTTTGAAAGAGAAAGTCATACTAACAAAAATAACAACAATTTGCAAACGAAGCAAGCCATAAGAGACTTATAGGAACCAAAGTAAAATTAATTAAATTGTTACACAATCGTTTAAATTATGTATCAAAAGGTTCTATGCCGTTGTTTTAATCTTGAAATTATTCTCCGAAACACTCGCCATATTAAGTCTTTCTCCCCTGGCGAACGAACTTAGCCGTTCCCTTGTGTCCAAAGTCGTGTATAAGGCAAGCTACTGGGATTGTGATGACATTTACATTGGAAGACAAGGCGTCGGTTACATAATAGCAAAACCGAATAGTTGTCAAACTTCTACCTTTGCGGATCATATAACTTTGACACTAGCTATCGGGCGATCTGATATATATTGAAGAAATAAAGAAACATCATTAATTACTGTTTAATTGGAGATTTGCAATCAGCACTGAATGAAAACGTGGGCAGTGGAGAAACTTTTCCTCTACTAGCCATGAATATTTGTTCTAGCAGACTTAGCTAGGTTTGATTATAATCAAAGGAGGACGTTTCACCGGCATGCTTTGCGCGCTCAGTCAATTATGCGAATTTGTGTTCAAAATGGCGTTCGCGAAGTTGCCCTCCCGCCATTTTTGGTCCGTTTTCTCTGGTAAGAATCTCGCTTCAATGAGCCGCTACTACAATACCTTTTCAATTTTTGAAAACTTTAGTCTTTGTTCGTTATTTTAGCCGCGACAAAGAAGTATTTGTTCGGGAAGAGAGCTCGTAATTGTTTCACAAACATATATTACATGGATCGCTAGGTCTTTTGTTTTGCATTCGGAATGATTGGTCGGCTTACGTTTTGCTCCATTGTTCCGTTTTCCCTTAAGACCTAAAAATAAAACTCGCCTTTATGCAAAGTTAGATCATTGAACGTTCTTCAAACGCTTAGGTCGCCTAAGGTCTCCAGGTTTTAGAAAGTTACGGCGGTTTGAAATTGTGCTCGAAATAGGCGGCAAAATTGGTCGTTTCATTTGCTCGCGGAATGATTACTTGAAACAGTTGTCGCTTCCTAAATCTTTGCACGAAGAAATTAATCTCAGATCGGCGGTGCAGCATTTCATAAAGCACATGTTATGTCAATAGCCTTTGTGAGAGCTTGCAGTGATGGATTCTTCCGAAAAAAGGAAGCTTATTCCGACTGGAACTACTCCCAAGAAAGCTGAAAAACTACGGAAGAAAACGAGCGAAAGTGGCTGTAGTTCACAAAGATCACCACTCACGACCACATCAGGAATTGGAGGAAAGCGGCTGTTCTCGTCACCTTCACAAAAGGTACCTGATTTCCTTTGTGTAAAGAAACAACACAAGCCGTCTTGAGCGAAGATCTGACGGGAAACTCACGTGTCCAAGCACGCTTATTAGGTTTAGAGAAGCTACTCCACTAAAGGAATATTCGAATTGAACGTTTGAATCAATACAGTGGACATAAAGCAAGTCTGCTGTAGAGAAAGGAGCGCAATTTCCATCAACAATTTCCATCGCCTCGAAGAACTCTCCACTCGCAAATGCAAAAAATGAGAAGGTCACGTGATAGACGCTTTGATAATATGCTTTGACTAGGCGCGCAAAGCATGCCGGTGAAACGTCCTCCTTTATTATAATCTAAGGTCATCTAAACGTTACTTTATATTTTGAAGCGTACGATAGGCAATATGTCAAAAACGAGGACGAGTGCTTGCTTTATCACGGGTTCCAAACACCGAGGGACAGGGGAAAGCACGAGGACGAGTTCCCAGTTTCGTGCTTTTATTGATGCGGACTCTCCAGCTGCAGCTGGTTCTTCCAGGGTTTGCGGGTCATAAGGGGCCAAAGGATCAGCAGGACTTAGGTGGGTCCTGTCCTGTCTAACCAACCCGACTTGCGTTTTTACAACGCACGTAGGTACGTAGTGTTTCCTTCCCTACTTCACCGTGACCCCACAGCTCACCACGGTGACGGTCATTTGGCCTGGTGTACACAAATTGTCCAGGCGCGAGAAGGGATGAGTCTGCTAGTAGTGTTGTTATAGAGAACTTTGGCTTTAGTTCACTTGCCCAGATGCTAATCACCGACTACGGCTACGTGTGGTACAGATTGGCTCAACAATGATTCAGATATTGGCGAGGTGGATTTGTTCGTCGGCAGAGAAACCTCTGTGCTGGGGAATAGGTCATTCCACGAGTCAGGCCACGATGGTTCCAAAACTTTGTTCGTTGAATGTCCTGTAAAGCCTCGCGCACTAGCGTGTTGACCTGGCTAACTCGATCATTATACCCATCAAAGGGCTGACGTTTCCAAGGGAGCAGTTGGCAAACAACAATAAATTGTAGAGTAAATTCACCGAGCAATAATTCAATAAAGGCCACTAGTAATAAAGCTATCGTTGCAACGTCACAAGAGCTGTCGCAAACCTCATTTGATCCCAAATCCAAAACCACCACATCGGGGGCGGTGCTCCTAATCTTTTCAAGGGTCATTCTGTCGACGGTACGACCTCCAAAACCACAAATCTCTAAATCGCAAAAGTTGGATAGATTAAAATCGCGACTACAACGGTCTTTTGCCTGACTGCGGTCAATGAATTCACCGATTCGTCGCACGAAGGAATGCCCCAACACGAGAGCACGTGGTTTCGAAGTTGCCATCTTTGATCCCTAGCGGCGATGAAATTGAACTGATCGCCTCAAGCAAAATCACAGAACATAAGCTTACCTAACTTCCACGCTCGTAGAGTCGACCCTTCTTCAAAGCACAAGCAAGGGGGTGAGTTTCTAGAGAAGCTGTGGTACTGCGTGGTGGGGACGTTAAAGACTCATGTCGACTACAATACAATGCGCGCGTTTGTTTATGTTTTGATTCCTTTGGAGAGAGAACATTGTGATAAAATGGCTCGATTTGAGCCCTTTAGCAGCCAAGAAAGGAAATGAAGGTGTTCACTTCGTTAGGTGTATACGTTTTGTCAATAGAAAGAGCTAAATTTTATGTTTATAAGTCTTGCAGATGGCTGTAATAAAATACGATTCATAGTTGACTGTCATTACACGTCACGCAGTCAGAGAAATATTTTCAAATTGACATAGCGCATTTGGTTTTTAGTGTATCGGGTCATGAGTTCTCTCCGTCATTTATGTTCAACAGCACTTATATCTTAATATACCCCTCTTTAAAATTTCGAAAGGCTTGTAGAGTAAAAGCAATTGACATTACTTTATTTTATCACTAACGGTTGCAAAACCGCGATTTGTCACCCGCGGGGTTTGTTGAATACTGAGTCACGTCCGATCTACAGAAACATTTATTACTGTAGTCAGTTTGATATTCACTCACTTTCAGTTCCACATAACCATAAGAATTCTGTTATTTTCCCCTATGAACTCACTGGATCGTCCATAGTCACATTATTCTGATATGAGGTCAAGAAATAAAAACTTTCCGCGTGGTCTTGCTTGTCTGTTCACAGGACACCCAAGCATAATATTTGAATATTATTAAAAATGGCGTTTTAAAATGTAAGACTTTGTATGGGATTTCGAAGCGAACATTTTGAGCAATACATAACAACGAACTAACTGAATAAAGTTCATGAAATATTACATGGTGTTGTTTGCTATCCTTATATAGCATTTTGAGCAATTTTAGGTCCATTTACTCAACTGTGTTAGTACGTGTATAATACATTGACAAGTGTCAATGTATTATACACGTACTAACACAGTTAAGTAAGTGGACCTAAAATTGCTCAAAATGCTTTGTAAGGATAGCAAACAACACCATGTAATGTTTCATGAACTTTATTCAGTTAGTTCGTTGTTATGTATTGCTCGAAATGTTCGCTTCGAAATCCCATACAAAGTCTTATCTTTTGAAACGCCATTTTTAATGATATTCAAATATTATGCTTGGGCTTCCTATGGTCTGCACAGGACACCCAAGCATAATATTTGAATATTATTAAAAATGGCGTTTCAAAATATAAGACTTTGTATGGGATTTCGAAGCGAACATTTTGAGCAATACATAACAACGAACTAACTGAATTAAGTTCATGAAACATTACATGGTGTTGTTTGCTATCCTTATATAGCATTTTGAGCAATTTTAGGTCCATTTACTCAACTGTGTTAGTACGTGTATAATACATTGACAAGTGTCAATGTATTATACACGTACTAACACAGTTAAGTAAGTGGACCTAAAATTGCTCAAAATGCTTTGTAAGGATAGCAAACAACACCATGTAATGTTTCATGAACTTTATTCAGTTAGTTCGTTGTTATGTATTGCTCGAAATGTTCGCTTCGAAATCCCATACAAAGTCTTATATTTTGAAACGCCATCTTTAATGATATTCAAATATTATGCTTGGGCTTCCTATGTGGTCTGTTGAGGGCTGTGCGAAACATCGAGTATCCGAATGTGGCTTTTGTGACCCGAAGAATAAAACATTTTTTAAATCAACACTGCTCCAATAGTTCCCTGATAAATTTCATAGCTCCATAAGAAAATCTGTATCCATTCTACGGAAGGATGACTTGGATGAAGGTAGATTTCCACAGCCTTCAAATGCCGACGCATAACTTTGGGGTTTCGTGGTCCACGAAACCTCCGTTTAGGCGCGCGTTGCATTGTGGTCGACAGAGAGTCTTTTGGATTTATCAGCTGAGTTGATAAGGTAAATTGGCCACCGTAAAGAGATTTAAACCGTTATTATTGGAGGGATTATAAACAGTTATTGGATGAGGTTTTTGCGATATCCGGAATAATCAAGGTCGAGGTAACTGTTATCAGCTGAAGCCGCAGGCTGAGGCTGATAACACTTACCGAGAACTTGATTATTCCGGATATCGCAAAAACCGAATCTAATAATTGTTTTATTATACATTGTTTTACAGGTAAACAAATTAACGGCAAACAATTCCAACATTTGTGTCCATCTTGTCTTCCGGCCTCTGAACGCTTTTTTCCTTAAGGTATTCGTGGAACAGTTCCTCGCAATTTTTCTCAGCCTTCTTTTGTTTTCCGAGTCTTTCTGTCTTAGCAATTTTTTAATTTCTTGCTCGGTTGAAGAAGCGAATCGACGAGCCATGAATTTACTTGGCTTTCAGATGTCTCCCACATTGCTCTTGGAAATCATGCATTGCGCGCGCAACCTACAGATTATTCACTAATCTGCTAGCAGATTAGTGAATAATCTGTCGGTTGCGCTGATTCCCAGAATTAACTGTAGGCTCCTAGCCAATGAAAAGACGGATAGTGACTACAATGTATAATATAAAGCATTATTGGAGGGTTCCTTGGCCAAAACACTGCAGAAAACTTTTCTGGGATGAAGCTGATGAAAAAGAGGCCTGAAACCTGGCCTGCACTAACTTAAGTATGCCTCAAATAGAAGTCCCGTATGTAAACTGATCTCAGCTAGTGAAACATCAACCAGGGGGAATAAATTTCTTTTTTAGGAATTAAACGGCAAAAATTTAATCGAAAAAACCCGTCTTCATCTTCAACAACTATGTTGTTTGGCTAATATTAAGATTCCCGCAGAAGGATCTTTCGTTCTCTTAGTTATTGTGGAAGCAATTGGTCATTGATAATTTTCCACATATTTAAAGAGAATCGTTTGTGTGCACCCGATCTCAGGT
Source organism: Siderastrea radians (assembly GCA_964017195.1). NCBI lineage: Eukaryota > Metazoa > Cnidaria > Anthozoa > Scleractinia > Rhizangiidae > Siderastrea > Siderastrea radians. The sequence goes on from OZ024890.1 coordinate 26,722,360, forward strand.
GTTGTAGATCGATGGTACATGGTTGTCCTCCTTGTTTCTTTATTTTTCACCCCTTTTTTGTGCTTTGCATTCGAAATTATGTTTTACACAGCGTGTTTGTTTACAAAGGAAAGGAAAGATGAGAAAGAGATTTAATTAAAAAAAAAAACATATTTGTATTTGAAATCCTGCTTTAATCATGGTAACAGCAGACGTGTTATAGTTACAAAGCACACATTTTCTTATTCCAGCAATCTGAGGAACTGCAACTTATAATAAAACGAACTTGTAGCGTCCATTAATGCATTATGCAGGAACAAATGGTTTATCTCCAGATCTAAGCCTGAGCTTTAGGAACTTCTTCAATGAAGATTTGGGACACTGAATACCCACCCAGGCATCGGCGTTTCCATAACCTGGGCAATTACCAACCCAGAACCCCACTCGCACCTTTCCCTTGTGGATACTGTTACAGTGCCTTTCAATATGGCGGACGCGGTGAGGATCTTGAGTTTTGCCAGAACTGCCCAAGTACACAACAACATCAATGGGAAGGGGAGATGAACATTCAGCACCATTGAAAATGAAGTACCAGCGTTTGCAGCAACCTGTACAGCCATGGACTCTAAGAGTACCAGTCCAGGCCACATGGAGAGCTGTGTCAGTAAAGTTCTTGGTGAACACACAGTCCTGCAAAATAATGAGATAACGAAACAAGCAAGAACTCAAAGAAACTTGAATTTTTGTAGTGAGAAGCGAGCACTCCGTTTTAGTCATGCTTTAATAAAATAATTTTATATTATTGTTGTATAGAACACAAAGGGACAAAACAAACAAAACAATGCATTCAGTGTTTGGGTTTCACTGCGTTGTTCCCATTGGAAAATGCCACAAACCACTCACCTTGATCAGACCGTTGTCTTTGCCATCATTCAAGTTTTTCCAGGCGCACTCTTTCCAGTTCTTGAAGGGCATCAGACCTGGACCCCAGGGATTCCACTTGCACCTCTCTCTCCGCGTTCTCCTTTTTTGACCGCCCCTGGGAACAGGCTTCTCCTTTAGCTCCATTCTTTCCATTTACGCCAGCAGGAATCCATGGCACAAAGGGTCCTTGGGGTTCAGTCTTCCCGGGGTTTCTCTGATCACCTTTTGCTCCGTCACGGCCTGGTACCCCAGGGGAGCCACACTTGCCATGCATGCCGGGAATACCCCCAAAAAAGAAGCGGGAAGGCTGTAGGCTGGAAATAAGAAATAGAAGTTTCTATTTGATTGCTGAAAACGTGCGTGACTACAGGACAGTTACACCTGACTATCTCAAAGTAAATCCTATGTCAGTCTTGCTGTCATTGTTTACTGTGAGTCATTTACTGTGAGTTCTCTCGAGCTCGAATCCTCTGCCATCTCGAAAAACGTTTGAATCCCGGTAGCCTTGATGAATAAACCATATGATGTACTTAAAAATTACTTTATTATTTTCTTTCTTTATAGTCCAGACGCAAGGAAGCTTTTTTAACTTTGCCTGCACTAAAAGAAAGGAAGAATAGAAAACATGTTACCCAGATATCATGTGATTTTCCGCTACTGCTGCTGTTTTCAGTGGCAGAGCAAAGTGAAATCAATATACTTTGCATTCTTCCTCAAAAGTGGTTACTGTGGTGCACTCTTATAAATTAGGTGCTGTGTCCTCAAACATGCCAGTAAAAGCATCAATGGGAGCATAGTTACATATTGGCCTCTGAGGAACTCCAGTTAAAGGCTGATCTCCTTCAGAGATAACTCCACTAGAGACCACTATAAAGCAGTATTGATCAATTTCTCATTTTGAATTCCGATATACGGCTTTGAGACTAGAATGGCAAAATAAGACTGGAAGTCAAAAAAGCTAGAAAGTGATGATAACTCAGTTTCGAAATCACTGACAAAGGTTAAACAAAGAGTAAATTTACAGATAAGCAAAGTCTTTGCAAAGCAAGAATTTGTGATGCGTGTTTCACTGATTTTAGAAGGAGGAACTGATTTACTTCGAGGGAAATGTAATACCTGTTCCTTTTTATGGATGTCTTGCTCAGATGTTTTGCTAGATTATTGTACAATCACAGGCCAGTTACACCACACAATTGTTTACAGCATAATACACCCATCTTGGCAGCTCACATCTACTTTATCAGAGAACTATGGCCAGAATTATTAACTTTCAATTTACAATCGGTTGTGAAAGCAGTGGTACTACTTTTCCTATACAGTTACAGCTGAGTTCAGTGTCACCCGCTGTTGAGTCACGGGAACGTCGGAGACATTTACCAGGCCATTTCTTACCGACAGTAGACCTTTATTTATTTCAGTCTGAACGTTTCGAATAGCTAAAAAGAAGGTAGTTGAATGTCAATTCTTGTACCAGTGAGGGTACCCGGTTGAATACAAACCACCCAGAGAGGGCCAAGAGTATAAAATAGGATTGATTACAGATCAGAGGTTCTGCAGAGTCAATTGCATACAACATTCTCGTGATATTTATTATTCCTGTGAGGAGACTGAATTATTCATTATTCCGAATGTTTAAGCTGTATTTCAGTTCCTAGAAAATTACGGTGGATCGATTACGCCTTTCCAGCCTGTCGGCTAATAAAGAACATTCGCCATGATGCACATCTAAGTATTTCTTGAATTTAGTTGCTACCGATAGGGGTAAAAGGATCGCAGCAAGCTAGACTATTTTTTCACTTTCAGAGTGCAAAACACCCATGTAAAGACTGTCTAAGAAGACTATGGTCAGTTTTCCCAGAGTGCATGGGCTACAACAAATGCGAGCACAAGTTTGAAATACTCTTTCACAATTAAATTTAATGAATTAATATAACAACGCCGGTCGCAATCTTTTCTAAAAGAGCCGGTGGTTTTCCATTGTGTCAAAAACTCTAACAGAACCAGTACGGCATGCCGTACAATGAAGAACACAAGCAATAATAACCAAGTATATTGTTAAAACCTTTTCTGTTGTTATCTTGGCTAAACCGAACAAGAAAGAAAGTAAAAGTGTGTTCCGTCGTTGCCTTGCTTCGACTCTTTCGTCATGCTTATGGGGTTTGGCTGGCGCAGAATTAAACTGAGTCATTGTTGCTTGTTTTAACGCTGTCAAAACTCTAAAATTGTCCATTTTACTAGCTTACCTTGAAGAGTAATAGAAAACACGCTGAACTGCACAATATTGGGAAGATATATTTTACGGCAGCAAAATTTGAGTCTTGCCAACTATCTGAAGCAGGCAGTCTCTAACAAATACAGTCCGAAACTTGTTTAACCGGTTTAAATAGGTACTAACCAGTGAACGTTCAGGTTCTGCGCCATCATCTGCGCATGCCTCCGATTCCTAGAAAATACAATGCTTCATGTTCAACTGGACTATTGTCACGTAATAACTTTTGACACGTAACAGCAGGGCTTTATCCGAGGCCGGGCCGAGGTCTTCGAAGGCGCTGGAACTCCAAACTCATTGGTTTGTTCAGTGTTTAAGGTCCTAGATAATGATAGTCCTTAAAAATTTTGTATTAAGATTCCACGAGGCTTATTTTACTCAGGCCCCATGGAAGGAGAGGTTAGGATGGAAGTGAGAGCTGTTTTTGATATCTTTTAAAACTGTATGAATTAGACCTTCAACCAAAACAGAACATTAGGACAGAGCTGTGCAATGTATTATGTGCCATTTATACTCTAATCAGTGATAACAGTCTCATTTTCTTCGGTCTATTGTGATTAGTCAAATTTCAATACATCAGATCTTTTAGTTCATATGAAGTTGATGCCAAACCACAGTCATTATTAATTAAGTATATAAAAGAAAATTCTTAGGTAACTGATTGAACCAATTTTTTCCAGTTGCAATCCATTTCCATTCTGACCGTGCTTAGCAGAAGACACTTATTTTAATTTCAGAGAAGTAGCCCCCCCCCCTATAGTTGCAGTTGGTGTATATTTTTATAAAGGTTAGGAAAAAAACACAAAGTTGGCCGGTCTTTCCTGATAAGAAGTAAGTTAACAGTGTTTGAGTTTTGTGCAAAAGTTACCTGAAGATTACATGTTTAAAGGTTTGAAAAACGCGCCCCCTCTCTGATAGCCCCCCCTCTCCCTAATAAGACCCCCGTTCGTGAGGCCTGAAGTTAAATAAGCCCCCCCCCCCCTCGGGGGGGCTTAACAGAGCTTTTACGGTAGCTTGGAATTGACTGAGCGAGTAATGTTAGAAAGTATCATAACGTACTTAATGACGAAAATCACAGGTAACACTCGGTTACGATTACTGTTTTGCCACTTTCTATTCAACGTTTCGCAAAATAATTGTTAAAAAGCGTATGATTTTTGATCAGCAACAGCAGGAAAGTAAGTCATCTACTGCATCTGTATGATATTACTCAGGCAGATAGCTGTGCATTTTATCAGAAATATCGAGGTTAGGGGGATCTCTTGCTTATCCGTATAACCCTTATTTCTGCCGGAATAACGTCGTGCAAAACAATTATTACCGAATCAAAGTCTCGAAGACCAAACGTTCTTAATCAGTTCAATTTCTCATAGTAATACGATAAAATTTCCGCCTCTGGACATCCCATAGTCAGAGTGTGAATCACTTTTTTGTAGGTGATTCCATCGAAATAGAAGAATCATGTAAATGCAGTAAAAACGTGATAAAATTCGCTAAAATACACCTGAATGATCGTTGTCGGGTGCATGAACGATGCCATAAGATGGAACTCTGGGAAGACAGCATTGACAAGCTTGCTACTGAGTTTCATGTGCTGATGCTCAAGATATTTTCATTCCTAAGAAGGTTTTGAAGTAGTTTTAGGTATACTTTGTTAACATTATCTTTACAGTGCCTGAAAATAGAATCATGTTTTCCCTCTTCCCAAGAAAACGATTGGGTCGTATCGTTCAGAACACATGCTTTTCACGTGCACACGACAACGTTTTTTCAGTTAGGTGTAAATAGATCTGACGTAATGAATATATGAAAGACATGTATATGAACTGCGGTATTAACATGAAATGAGTGGAATGATCTTGGCAGTGCATAGCAATTTAAGCAATTGCTTTTTAGTCTGAAAAAAAGATTTCAAGGCTACGACGGGATTCGATCCGATGACCTCCGCGATACCGGTACGTTGCTCTACCAACTGAGCTATGAAGCCTTGAGATGTTGGGAGCAGGTCAATTTTGGGTTCTTATATCCTGCATGTGATATGGCTGACGTAATAAATATATGAAAGACATGAAAGTAACGATCCCCGGGAGTAAATCCCTACAGCAAAGACTCTTGGTAATTATAATTGGGCCTTCTTTTAATAAGGGAAAGAGTTATCGAGTCAAAGGAGACTCCTGGTCGACTATGTTGTCATATCTTGTGGGAATACATGTATACCTCCCTTTGTTGTAGCGATAAGTATGTTTATGGGACATGAACTTGTATGCGAGATTGCCGGCCTGTTTTATTTATTTATTTATTTATTTATTTATCTATTATTATTATTATTTTTAAACGCAGATGTGGTTGTATCAGTCTTCTCTTTACTTAGCCTCGAATTTTACTTAGTCAGCAAAACCAGGAAGAACTGGCCGTTACTTTTGGGTTTACTTTGATTAGTAAAAATAGGTTGAAGGCTGTAGATAGGAAATCCTAACATGTGACCATCTTTGAGTAAGACAAGCCCATGGCTCGATCACAGAGGTTGCACTGCTTTTCGTCAGTTCACAGAAGTTGAATGTTGTTCACCGGCACGACTTCGATGGTCAAATGAGTAAACATTTTCGTGTTGAAGCGACCTGAAAAAAATTTACGGGTTTGCTCTCCAGTTAGTTTCAAAACGCTCAACACCGAGAGACTCGTTCAAATGGGATGATTACTTTTCAGTTTGAGGCAAGTTGGAGCATAGTTACTCGAAGGACTGGTTATGAAACCTTGCAAGTTTCAAAGGCCATAACAAAGGTGCTGCAATTTATGTTGAAAGTACTACGACCGTGCACAATCTTTTGTTTTACGTTCGACACTATAGCTGAATAACTTAGCTGTGACATTTTTATTGGTTAGTTGCTCATGTAAAATTCAAAACCTATTGTTGTTTGTGCAAAACGATAACGAAAAACATAAAACAAAGGACTTTGCTGAGCTTCATAACCAGATTCTTTTATTAACTGTGGTTGGAGTGACGAGTTGACTTCGAATCAAGCTAATACAATAAAATACTTCTTTTGCTTTTTTTTTCAGATTATGATACAAAGATTATGTGTAAAATTGTTCAGTAATCTTTGTCTGTCTCAACAGAATGTCACTGAAGTGCACGTGGTCTGTTTAAGTTTCAGATCGTTCTTTTTTTCGTGGTGACGACGTATATTTTTTCTATCACTGTACGCGTCACGGCCATGCAATTCGATTCCGTGGCTTGTTATTCCAGATTCCATATACCTTATACGGTCTTACACGTTGTTACGACCCTGACATTTGAATGACTGCTCATCAATAGCTTCTTACTATGAAACTTGGAAGAATCAGAATATATTTACAAATAAAATCTACCCATGGTTCTCATTCGTGACTCGAATCCGCAACTTTTAAAGTTGCGGAACCTCGTGCTTAGAGCCACGTGTGCAACCCGTCGAAGCTATCCCACTTATTTGCTTCGTCAAATGTTGGGCAAATGCTGAAGTTAACGGTGAAACCGGTTAAACAGGCCTCAAGCTGGAGAATGTAGAATAGTTAACAATTATCCTGCGAAATCGCGCGGAATATCACCTGATACTTAGCCGACGAGGCCGTAGGCCGAGTTGGCTAAATCAGGGGATATTCCGCAAGATTGAGCAGGATAATTGTTTTATTATTCAACAAATTCCCATCGCCTACCATTTTCAGAACGAGAAAAACTACGGCTCTATGATAAAAACGCTAAAAGCTAGCAACACATAAGCTTAATAAAAATCAAAACAGAACTTCAAGAAATCAAAGTTTACTACCGTTCACTTAAAAAGACGTATTTACAAACTCATGTTTGGAAATGACAAGACAAAGGAAATAAAATATTGCTACCTTACCGAGAATAAGTCCTCTTCCTGTGAATTGAAATCTTTTCAACTTTAGTCTTTACAACTTTCCGTGAGCAAGTGTGCTGCTTCGTTCGCAATAGCATTTTCTTGGTTGAGTTCTCACTATGAAAATTCCAAGTCAACCTCTGGATATCTTTGTAAGCTGAAGCAAATACTTGTTGACTTTTTGAGAGCATTTAATCGTGGAAAGTTTCTTCCAGAGAGTTAAAATTTACGGAGAACACTGCTGAAACTGCCTCGCTTTTCAAAATGGCCGCCAAACAAGCAATGAAAGAAAATCTGCAGTGCACTTCCAAATATGGTCATTTACGTATATCGCAGGATATCTGTCATGTAGGATGACAGATATTGAGGGCTTCGTTACCATATATGGGCATAGTGACAATTTGTTGAATAATAATTAATATTATTCAAAACTGGACTAGGTATATTGGATTTCTAGCATTTTGATTGGCGCAACGGAGCTAGGCTATCAGCTCATATACCTGCTGCGACCAAATATGGTCAATGAACACTCAACAACAAAGTGAGCTGAAAGTTTTTTCCTCGCGAGCAACCCGGCGAGAAAAATGGACGAGAAAAATCACTTGCCAGCAAATTTAAATTAAGCAGAAATTCCAACAACGTCACCAACAAGCATCACCAACAGCGTCGTCTAACACAAGTCAAAATTGTTTGAAGAAACTGTGCAGAAATAGAAATTTAAGCATTAAGCGTTGTGTTTACAATTAATTTCTTTTATCGATCGTCACGTCGATCATTGAAATTGAACAAACGGCAGGTATTATCAGAAAGGATTTCCACTTCAAAATATCAAGACAAGACATAAAATAAAACACAATGAAATGGGGCTGGAGCATTTAATAAAAACTATCACACATTCATGGCGAGTCGGTGCGATAATCATGAAGCAGTCTAAACAAGTGCTAAAAAAAACACAGCTGCAAACTACCAAGAAGGAAGGAAGGGCGAGATTGTTTTTCGGCTTTAACATGCAAAATCAGGACACTGGTTTACCTGCACTTGTTGTAGCTCTGTGTTCCAACAGGTCCAAATGCTCAGATAGAAATTGGATGCCATGTAAACGGAGTTGAATCGCTTTTCCAGTTGTTTGAATGTTGTTTTTACCATTCCGTCCGCAACCTCTAAACCGAGAACTACATTTTGCGCTTTGCGTTTAACAAACTATGACGGTGAATTCTAATGTTCCTCGCTACAGTAATCTTGCTTCTGAGCTGCATAGAAAATACCTCTTCAAGTTCAACTGTTCAAATTTGTTCTGTCTTCAGTTCGATCAAACACGCACATGATGGCTCCGTTGTGCGAACAGATTACAAACTTGTTCAGTTTCAACTCCCGCAGCTATATGGTGAAATTATACAGCTTCAATCCGCTTTGAACGATGATTACAACAATGTTCAGGAAAAATCAAACATGTACCATATTTCAGAGCCAATAATTAGAAGATTTTTTTCCAAAACGTGTGCTACTTTGTTCACTTTCGAGCAGTTTTCATTTATTCATTCAGCTTTGCAATGAAACGCTGCAACACTTCGCAAGGTTTTGGCGCCTTTTTCGTTCAGTCATGTGATCGATTCTTGTTCCGCTTAAATTTCTTTTCTCATTTTTCCCGTTCTTTCTGATTTTTTTTAAAATAGTGGTTAAGTTTTTAATAAAACAATTATTCTACTCGGGCTTGCTGGATATCAAATGATTATAACCAACTCGGCGCTACGCGCCTCGTTGGTTATCTATCATTCGATATCCAGCGCGCCCTCGTAGAATAATTGTTAAATATACACGGCACTGTCGCGATCCAACGAATAAAAAGTGAAATGTAGAGTTGGACGTGTTTCGCTAACCGAGTTAAGTCAGTTGGGAATTTTACGAAAGTCAAGAGGGGAACAGTTAAGGAGTAATTTCATAGTAGGTATATCGCAATGAAAATGTCTAGGTTTTTCCGTCGGGTAAAATCCTTAAGTTTGGCAACTTAAATAACTGCTACTGAACTGTACGTTCTGTGGTGTTGTTCAATCAAGTCAGTTCCACGCACCATTGGCCACCTTGGGAAGTAAGTGTTGGTTTAACTCTCTTGTTTCTACCTACCAGTTCCGTGTTTCTTTTTTTTTTTTTTTTACAGCGAAACTATGTATTACTTACTCGTGTATATTACTAATGTATATATTTCTCAGTCTTTTCCACTTCTATATGCTCTGGTCTTGCATCTTCTACCCCGTCTTCCAACCCCGCTTGGCTCTGGGTTCAAAGGGTAAAACGTGATAAGATCATGAAAATGGCTGATATCCCAAACAATAGTTCTTAGCTACGCTCAGACGTAAAGCCAAACTATACCGCAAGAAATGCTAAAAAATAAATACTTGTCGTATGACAAATAATACTTGGATTATAAACGGTTAACACTTTCCGAAACCTCGATTATGATTCTATATAACACAAAAAGCGACTCCAAGAATTGTTTCACTTTAAAGTATCGTTAAGTGAGACGATTCACGTGCATCTTATTCCTTGCCTCGACTACTAGGATATAAAAATTTTGCCTTTCTTCCTAGTCTCAACTCACTCCACAATTTCCACTCGTCCTCAGATTTTCAAACACTTCTAATTTTAATATACGACTTTCGTACTATCCTTTCCGCGTTTACATCTTATTCTTTCGTTAAGTATATAACAACAATTTAAATCATTCCGTGAGCTCAGTCCTTGTCCCAGTCATGCACCGAGCATGTACCTGACATGATTAATCAACAGATTATTTGTTATCTGTTTGCTGTTCCCGTTTCTATTCCAGTGTTTGCTGTAGGCCAACACTAACGTAAATTCAATCATATAAAAAGAATAATGGCCTGGGATAATGGCACATGATTCAACATCGTTCAATTTTTCTTTCTCAACAAATGTTGGATGTCTTTTTGATGTTGTCAGTTGTTGGCGCCGCAATAAATTGCTTGATTTTTCTTTTGCTGTTCAGCATGTTAAATTTTTTCAACGGAACAGACCCGGGCTCTGTTCCACTTAACAACGTGCAACATATGTTCAACGTCGAAAGACTGATCGTTCTTTGCGTCGCGGTAGCCTACAAAATTGTAAATTTTTTGAAAAATTAATAAGGCTTGGCAAGCGAAAACAATGCAATCAATTGAAAGAGACTGTCACGTTTAGTAATTATAAAGCAGTAGGTAGAGAGAAATCTGTTAAAAATTAAAGCAGATATATATATTTATTTTTAAATACGCCAAATTTACAGAGTGAAGTTGGTAACGTTTAAATTTATCGTTTGAAGACGGTCTTCGTCTTTTTCAAACTTCAAGTGAGGCGATGTCGCATGGTAACCAAATTGTATCAGTGTGCTCAAATTTTATCGTTACGATGAAAGGATGAAAACTGTCTTCGTTTGAAGACGGTTTTCATCCTTACTTTCACAAACTCCGCGTGTTAACTGAGTTTAGTTACATGCTCTTTGTAATTATGATGTCTGCTAGCTGATCGGGGGAACTTCAACGTTCAACATCTAGTGTCAACATGAAAAAAACGACTTTAGTAAAGATCATGATCGCCCTATTCCAACATTCAACAAATTCACTCAGCATTTTTTGGACATGTGCTCTAGAGCAATGGCAGCATTTGTTGATCAACATTTGTTAAACATACAATAGAACATTTGTCCCCTCCGTTCGTCCAGTGCTACACCATGAACAGACATGCCCTACAACGAATCTTCAAGCGTTACTCGGTGTGTTATTAACCCTTTAAGCCCCAGTATCAACATGCATGTTCTCCTCACTGTTTTCCATATATTTCTTATGGTACTAGTCAGGAGAATTTGCTTACACATCAAGACACCTCCTCTTTGGTGATCATTTCCTTAATTCTCGTGACCTGTATGTTTGATTGAGTAATGATACCGTAAGGAGAAATTAGATGCTTGTCACTATTGGGGCTTAAAGGGTAAAATCAGGTGCATCGAAACCACTACTCAGCGGAGGCCTATTTCTGATCACTGAAAACCCCATCACTGAAAAAGCTTTGCTCAAGATCGCGTTTGAAACGTTCTGTTTGCGAAGTTACAAGTGAGACACGTGAAAACGCTTGCAAACTGATCTCTTCACTTGATCTCTCACTTGATCTCAAGTGAAAATTGCGCTTCACCAATACCGGGAGGCTTTACTTGGCTGATGTCTTTTATTTAGTCTTGGATAATTTGAATTTAATTTTGGTGCTTTCAGAGATGAATTCCTCTCAACTGAAGTAAATTGTTCATTATTTTCTGTTCAGAATCGACAATAGAAGAAAGCGTAAAGCAAAAGATCAACATCATCCCCCTTCCCCATCCTTGTTTGGTAGCCCACTCGCAAAAGGAATGGAGTTAGAGCTGGTATATTCGGAACTGATACATAGCCTTAAGCTAGCTGGTCTGAAATAAGCGGCATTCCGCATAGTTCTAAATACTTTTGTTTTGCGTATTTCCAAGAAGCAATCCTTGAAAACAGTGAACTGAAAACTCGTGACTGAGGCACGCAGCAAATTTACTACAGTAATTTGAAGGACTACCCCCTCCAGAACATAAAGCGTCTCCTCGTCAGCAAAACGCTAAGCAATTTAACACCAGCAAAACTCAAAGTAAATTTTCGTGTCTTTAGCGAACCTCCCATGCAGCAAGTGCGTTACAAACACACTTAGGCACGTGGCATGGCGTGACAAACTCACCTCTCAACTTTACTCACACCACAATTACAAGCACGTGTAGCCCACACCTCATACGAACTAATCCTGGAATATTAGTGGTGCTTTCCGGACGGAAAATTGCTGAGACTTCAACGAGTTTGAAACAAAATAAGTGAAGAAAATAATGGAATTATCTGTATGTCATTTTATACTGCTATATAATCAAAACCTGATAGACCAGCCCAACAAAAAGGCTGTGATTTGTTTTGCATGGAGCGACAGAGGAGACTCGTCCAGACAAACCTTGTACTGATGCTCTCCACCAATTCTTAGTTTCCACAGAAAGGATATGAAGGGCGTCAAGAGAGGTACCTCAAGAGTAAATACTGAAAGAAAAGCGGCTCCGAAACGTCGCCGCTCAGACTCGGTGGCAGAACTGTTGCGACGACATGGCGAAGAGAAAAGAAGCCCCCAACAAATAAACAGGTCAGATATACAAAAGATATGGGATGAGTTCAAGAACGGTTCCCCATCCCTTCGAAATTCGAAATTGCATCGATGCGCAGATCAGCAAGAGGACTTCAAATTCCAGTGAGAGAAATGATTGTACACCTTCGATGAAGTCGATATTGCGACGAAAAAAAGTATTCCCAGCCATCACTCGTGTGGAGGGAGCAGCCCGAGGAGTGCAGACGACTTGAAGCGGACAAGAACGACCCTGAGAAGAGATGGAGAGAATGGGGACCTTATTTGTCCGAGAGGCAATGGGGCACAGTGCGGGAAGGCTATTCTGACAATGGAACCTGGTAAGAATAGTTTGCTCAATTTTTTGTTCCCTTTTTATTTTTTAAGTATACCCTGAATAATATTTTTTTTTTTTTTTGCTTTCAAAATTGCGAGAACTCCGAACGAAAAATCATTTTGTTTTTGTTTATTTGTTTGTTTGTTTTTTTTTTTTTTGGGGGGGGGGGTTGTTTTTTTATTCGTGAAATTCTTATGTTGGGCCCAAAGCATGAAAAGTCCACGCTGTTTATATTGTATTTTCAGCTATTTTCTCAGAGTAAATTTTGGTTTAAAAGGACTTTTCCTAAATATTCAGGTTCTTCTTAATGAAACTTGTCATCATCAACAAGAGGTGTACGAAGACGTTTTCTCATCAAGTTTGACCTGCTCCTGGGATTCCGGAAATGTAATACTTAACCACTTCACCCCAAGAAGTGCACAAAATAAACACTGGAACAAATTCCATTTTAAAGAAATTACTGAAGTTGAAAACAAGCTGCATCACAGGAAAGTACTACTCAGTAGCTTTCATTTGAATGCATGGTCACACTTAAGGATTTAATCCACAGAGTCCAAAGATGGAACCACCTTATACAACATAATAAACAGTATCACAAGAATGTTTTGCTTGAGTAGCGAGTCAAATTTTAGGATTTCATCCACAGTCTCAAAAGCTATAACCACCTTGCACAGCATTAGAAACAGAGCCACAGGAGAGTACTGCTCAGTAACCCTCATTTAAAGTGAATGATGACACTTTACGATTTCTTTCACAGACTCAAATTTAGAACTACCTTGCCGATAGCATGGCTATTCCAATAAACGGCACCACAGAGAAGCCACTCAACAACTTTCATTTAAATGGTCACACCTTAAGGGATTTCATCCACGGATCCGCACTCAAAAGTAGAACACATTCCATGACTCATGGTTGGCCTCTAGGAGGGAAAAGGTTTTAAAACCATATCATCTAAAGCGGCCAATTAACAAATGACTGCGTTTACAATTGTAAACTTTAAACACTTGGGAATGCTGTCTTGAAATAATCTCACTCGATTTCCAGCATTAAAGCAGCGAGATTTAAGAAATCTAATCAGCAGTATGCGACTTTTTCTATAGCAACGGCCATAGCAACAATTGTTTACATTTATTAAATGCGCACAAGCAAGCCTCATTAAGAACATTACCCCCCCCCCCCGCCTCTCTGTAAAATGACATCTGGTACTACTGTGGAGAAACACCTGACTGAGGAGAGAGTCTTGAGGTCCGAGTTTTAACCGACAAAACATGACACAAATTTTACAGAAACGATGGTTTTTGCATCAAATTACCGTTCAGCTTGTATTTTAGTATGGCAACTTGAATTTGACAATAGTTTTAGGATAATGAGCGACGGATAAGCTGTCCAGAATCCGTTCCCTTATCTTTAAGACTGTTTTTCTCCAATAACAGAATTTCTCGAACTGAATGAACTTTTGAGCACGATATCTCCGGGGCATTGTAACCTAGTGTTCTGAAATTTTCAGCAAGATTAAAGGACTTAATTTCCTAGGTCGTAAACCTAAAAAATGCTCACGATCTTGAACTGCTTCTCAGTAAGTGAATCCTTGCCTTTTTTTTTAATTTCATTCTACCTTACTTTCTGGAAAAGAAAAAAGAATAAAAATAAATTGGAAAGAGGCCAAGCTGCTTAATTTTCGAGGTTTAGCCCCTGAAGAATTCATCTGTGGACAGATCTAAGTTCATTTCACACTTATCCAACCGTGCATTAGTTAGATATCGTGCTTACAATGAACCCCCTATTTTTTTTCTCAGAAGGCTGGTTAATCATTAACTATTATGTCATGTGACCTGAAAAGACTTAGTTTGAAGTCAGGGAGTGAATCCCTATAAAATGATGGTAAAAGTCTCCCGCAAAGTTCTTTTCTAAAGAAATTCACTTTTTGGGTATAAGACCACCTTAACCTCTAACCTTTTCACCGGAAATATGTTTCTCGTGATTCTAGTTTAGGGGGGGGGAGGGGGTACTGTAAGATGTTTTGGTAGAAATGTGCCATCCAGTTTTCAACCAACCCTGAAGCTATATCAGCCCCTAAGCGAGACTTGTTCCGGAAGGGTTGGGGGGGGGGGGGGGCAGGAGGGGTAGCTTCCTTAATAAACTATCACCGACCCGTCGTTGCTTGCAAAGTCACAGCTCTTTTTGTCACCTCGGCGTCTATGGAACAGTCGTATAGGTGAACATCTTCACTAAATACCCACTGGAGACCTTCCGTTCTATAGCTTACCCTTGACCTCTTGTCACCGGCTTTGTAATTTACTGAATGCTCTCCTGGTGATGTAAGCAAGCCTCGGAGATGTCTCACCCGCTTTGACTCGTGCCTGAGTTATAGAAATAACGTAACATTATTTCGCATTTTCGCATGCAGCTGACACGCCAGCAGGTCTGTTTTTACCGCGTTACTCTGAAACGTCAGCTTTCAATCTCTTTACGGTGGACAATTTACCCTATCCCACCGAGCAGCATCACAGTTTCTTTTGAAACAAACCCCCTTATTTGTTTTTCCCACGGATAACCAAATAAGGTGAAATGAGTGGAAGGCTAAAGCTCCATACATTCTTACAAGCAAGTACAATTACTTTTATTTCCTTTTGCAGCTGGGAGTATTTCCCTCATGACCACGCTCGATCACGTGCTTATCGGTGGGGAGAGGACGGTTTGCTAGGAATTACGGACCGGGAGTGTCGGCTGTGTTTTGGTTCGGCTTTGTGGAATGAAAAAGATCCCATCCTGAAAGAGAGGCTCTTTGGTCTCACTGGAAACAAGGGTAAGTTCCCGTTCCCTTCCTTCTCGCTTGATTTTCTGGCGCGAAATCTTGACGTCACTGACTGATCTTTGCCATAGCGCTCGCACCAAAAATTCTTTCCCAGGATAAATTCGTGCTTTAGCCAAGCACGTCTAGAGTCTAACTCGTCAAGGTCGGTCTCTTTCAATATTTGCATTGTTAACTGTAACCTAGCTGTTATCATTCAGCCCGTCTAAGGACCTTTACTTTTATTGCGAGACGTTCCAATTCACGTAAGGTTCGTTGTCATTGTGATCAATCATGCTAAGAACTTTCTAACCATGAAGGAGAAAAAAAAACCAGTCGCGAAATAGCAGGAGCAAAACCAAATCAACCGCAAAGTGGTGTACGCGCCGGCTTTCCCTCGTTTGACACCCGCTTTGGGCACCAGTTGTATGTTTTCCCCACTTGACACCGGTTAGAGAAGACCATTAGAAAAGCTATGGAGGGGGCGGGGGGTGGGAGTAATACGAAAAAAATTCATGCAAGGGTAAATTGAGAGAAAAAATTCATGGACAGCTAGTAGCCCAGGAAAAGAGTTCTTGCATACGGAAAAAATATTCCCGCAAGGGAAATGTTTACGAAAAAAAATTCGTACAGCTCGAAAATTCTCACGCCTAACTCGTAAATCACACGTATTTATTTATTTATTTATTTGTTTATTTCCTGGACGTCTGAGTGGCCTTATTACATTTGCCTCTGATTTGATGATAGGCTCTGGTTTAGTTGTTTCGCCAGTTTGTTTGTTTGTTTGTTTGAGTGATTGTTTTGATGCTTTTACCCACTAATATCTCTTTTTCGTTTTTGTAGGTAACCATGGTGAAGACGTGAGGGAGTGCTACTACTACCTGGACTCCACTCCAACTCATTCTTACATGAAGACTCTGTACAAATACCCACAAAATGAATATCCTTATGCGAAACTAGTCAACGAGAATAAACAAAGAACAAAAGAAGACCGAGAATTTGAACTGACTGATTCGGGTAAGAATGAAAAAAAATTATTGTAACTTGAGGTACTGACGAATACCACGTTATCCGACATCAAAACAGACGAAAGATTGCCGAGACCCGGAAGTATTCAGAGTTCATTGCAACTCATTGAACCAGGGACCTTCAGATCTTCAGTCTGACGCTCTCCCAACTGAGCTATCTCGGCAACTGACGGAAAAGGATCTTACGAAGTATGAAACTTATACAACAAATAAAAACTCAGACGTACGAGAAGTAGAATGTACACTGTGATGAAGTGTTAAAGTATACCAGGCTACTACATTAAATAGAATATTCCAACAAAAGCTAAACAGCTACCGTAAATAGCTTATAGCTCATAACGTTTTTAAGAAGAAAGCATCTTTCAAGCAAAGCAATTTCAGTAATGAAAAACAGTTTAAAAAGTATATTTTCCCTTTTTTTAGGCGTATTTGATGACGGACGCTACTGGGACATTTTTGCAGAGTACTCTAAGAACTCACCCAATGATGTGCTCGCCAAAATTACCGTAGAAAACCGCGGGCCTAAAACAGCGCGGGTTCACGTCCTTCCAACGCTGTGGTTCAGAAACACATGGAGCTGGGGCTGTGATCACGTTGCGTGCTCCTGCCTACGAGATGTAAAGCAAGAAGGATCCTTGAGGAAGCCAAAGCTGGTGCAAACGAAGCTGACGGAAGTAGAATGCCAGCACGACAGTCTAGGGAAATGTATTTTTACAGTGAATTCTGATCAGCAAGGACGGGCACCAGATCTGATTTTTACAGAAAATGAGACCAACTGCGAGGTAGAGTGGAGTTCAATGAACATGATGTCTTTTAAAACTTCCCCAGCCACTCTAGTGTCATTTTTTAGGGTCTTAGGTAAACCAATACCATCCATCGGTTTGTAGTCAAAGCCGGGCCTAAATTCTTTTTAAGACTTCTTACGACTTTTAGAATGTTTAAGAAGAAGGAGGGAGGGTGGACGAATTAGTTGAGTCAAAGGAAACGAAGATGATTGAAAATTGAAGTTAAAAGTTAATAACAGATCTATGTGTCTACTAATACATCGAACCGGAAAAAGACTGGTGGCGTTGAAAGTGGAAATACAATTGTATCTCTCTTTTATTCCTTTCTTAAAGCCGATCTTGTTCCATAAAAATTTGTCTCCCCCCCCCTTTCTTAGACGATTCATTTTCATTAACCTCCATGTCTACTACAAGCTACAGCAGTTAGCTTTATTAACCGGCCGTCGCCATGATGGCGACCGCCGGTTTATAAAATGGACACGGTTTTTGGTGAAAGCAAGTTGGCTTAACATACGAAGAAAGTGCTGTAAAGCTTGTGGTACGGGTACTCAAGAGCGGTACTGTCTTATACAAGACGCATGCGCATGTTAGTCTTCTGAATGTTACCTTCCTATGTTTTTGTCTTTTAATTTACAGTATTTAAGATATGAACGGCGAAGGGTTGTTTAAGTTTGGGGTTTTTTGTACAGTACAGCCCAAAAATAATGCACGCGCAAGAACTTCTTTTTGCGTCCGCAAGCCGAGAACTTCTTGCGGCTACTTGCAGGATGCCTGCACTTGAATACTGCAAGCCGCAAGAACGTCTTTGCGTTTAGAAGTTAAAACCGCAAGAACTTCTTTGTGGTAAGATATCTGGACCGCAAGTAAGCGCAAGAACGTCTTTGCCCTAACATCTTAAAGACCCGGAACCCGGAGAAGGTAAAAAGGAGACCACTTTATAGCGCTAGGCACGTTCGAAATTGGCTGCCTTTGTAACTTGCAATCAGTTGTTTATTTGGTCCCTTGTAAGTTTTTTTCTTCGGTTTTGAATTTTTTATCCGATAAAGAGTTCACTAGGTTCTGAATTTGACACTGGTCGCCTTCTGTGTTATTTTTTAACGGCTAGGGAGAAACGAGACTTAAACGAAGCACGCGTGTTATTGTTTATGTGTCCCGGAGTCCCAGACATGCGGTACGCTTAGCGGCGCGAAAGGTTTCGCTCGATTTATTTCACTTAAATGAGGAACAATGGCAAAGCACAGTCCATCAGTCACATTATTAAAGAACCGACATTCACCTGTTCAGTGTTGCCGTACTTCCACCAACATATTAAACTCGGACAAATACTTTTAATTAGTTGCGCTCACACGTGTGAGAAATGAACATGGTCACTCAGATGAGAAGAAATAATACCCGAAGTCTTAATTGGAAAAACACATTATGTTTGTAAAAATAGTTCCACTCATTACGCTGAAGTCGATATCATATTTTAAATCTTCGAAGTAAACCAAAAAAGTCTGAAGGAAACTAAAACTCCGCGATCTGAAAGAAATTCGGCACGTCAATTCTAACCTGAGTAAACACAAATCTGCCGTATGCAAATTTGGTATGATTTGCTTGAATGACATTTTGTAACGCAATGCATGAGCAGTTCTCTAAGTCGTCAAGACAGCAAGCCCCGGGCAGCAAGCTGTGTCGAAAGGCGAATGTGTAGTTGAAATCATATGTCTATGCTATTTCTTCGAGTATCCCTTTTTTGCTGGGAAATTAAACTGGTAAAGATGCAGGGATTCTTGATGACTTCACCCACGCGATGGCATGACCTCCTGCATGTGTAAGTCTGGTCTTGTCTTGCCTGTCAAAGAAGAGTTCGCGCAGTTTGCCGCAATTATAGCTTTTGGACCTTTTTGTTTCTATTTCTTGGATGGAATGAAAAACTGAATTGAGTCAGTTCTGAGTTGAACCCGTATCACTGTATCTGAGACACGCTTAAAAAAAATTGTTCATGTTTGGTCATGTGCCGGAGATCATGTTTACCGCTCTCTCCTCCGCAGAGGCTCCTGCTAGTAAACACCAGTGAAAGAAAAAAGAGGAAAGCGGAGCGCTGGAGAGAGAAAATGGGAGCGCGGGGAACGATGGGAAGAGGGAAGAGGGAAAAGGCATTCCCAGCGTTCCGCGCGCGCTTTAAATTTTCCCTCTTCCCTCTTCCCAGCCTCCGCGCGTTTCTACTCAGCGCGACTGTGGGAGGCCTCTGCGGAGGAGAGAGTGTTTACCGGGTGTTTATCTTGCAGTCGGAAAGCTGGCGGATATTCCATTTCGTGATGTGAATTTTCTTCGATACTTCGGTTGTTCGAACATTTGCTTCCTTGATTGTTTGATTAGCCTTGTGAACTTTCGCTTGACTTGGCGAATTGTCGCGCCAACACGCCAACACGACGAAAAATCGCTCGAAAGCTCGGTGATATTTCAAAGAGAATAGAGCGCGAGATTCGCTCTCATTACTTTTGCAATACCTCACACTAACACGAGCACTACAAGTTTCTTCGGCTAGACCCTCACTACTTCTTGCGCCTTCTTGCGGCTTGCGGTAACATTAGTAACTTCTTGCGGCTAGATTTTCAACTTCCTGCGTTTCGAATGTTCTTGCGGGTAAACTGCAAAAACCTAGCACTTTCACTTCTTGTGCGGGCTTGCGTGTTCTTGCGGCGCAAGAACTTCTTGCGCCACTTCTTGCGCGTGCATTATTTTTGATAGGATTGAATGCGAAAATAGGATTGAATGCGAAATTGACTGTGTTGTCTGATCTAGTTAGTGGCTATGGTGAAATTTTTTTTAGCGCAGGAGTTTTTTTTATTGGGATTGACATTTTGAGGGGTGTAAAAATGTGGGAGTCAGAAGGATTTGTGAATGTCAGGACCATATCACGCTTCTGTGAATGTGATTTGCTTTGAAAGTTGCGTTTTGCGTGAGAGGCAGTTTCCCTTGGCGTTTTATGGGGGGGGGGGTGGTCTGCGAAGTGGATTGTAAGGTTTCTGATTGGCTAACTTGTATTTCGCAGCGGACAAAAAGGACAGTTGCGTTTTGCCGGCGTGGGCTAGGAAGAGAAGGAATTGGTACTAGTATGATGATGCAATATTAGTTGATTGCACATCAGTACATGATAGTTCTTGTGAACGGAGAGAAATGAGTGTTTATTTGAGGCGAGAAGTTGATACGAAGGAATCGTCATTAATAAGGAGTTTTTTTATTAATAAGGCAGGTGTTACGAGTCTTTTTGCATTGAAAGAACGAAAATATCTGAATATTATCGACGGATTTGTGTGGTTTGCGTGTGGTGTTCGCTAAAGGCTACGAGCAGTCTCACTTTCTGTTCAGAGGTAGATAGTGAAGGAAAAGAAAAACAGGCGAGTGAGCGCGAAATCGATTGCGGCTCGACAGGCGCGTTAGCTTTCAAAGACGTGGGCGACTTTCGTCCCCGCTCGCCCCATACTCTGACGATCTGCGCGAGCTCGTGTTTTTTGATTCTACTGCCATGTTCACTGTTTGTATTTAAGGTCTAGGCACAACAGTAAATACTTCGTCGTCCCTGTGTGAGCATTCTCAGTTGTGGACGAATTCATATCGACATTCAACGTTTGAGTGATTTTGCGTTTTTCAGCACAAATAAAGCGATAAGAAAGATAAGCTGAGTCATCAGAGTTTAAACATTACGTCATCCAGTACCGCTATAGTCAAAATATTGTGTCACACAATCACACTTTTCCTCACGCCGGTTCGTAAAAAAAGAGGATCGCGCTAACATTTGTGAAACCTAGGGGTGGGGAGGGTCAGAATGGCCGGTTAAGATGCCCAATGGGCTTTCTTGTTATACAAATCATGAAAAAACATCAAAAATAAGCTTTCTACATCTGTTCGCAGAAACTTTTTAACACATCTAACACCTTACCCTACACAAAAGACGCTTTTCATCGCTACGTCATCAACAATGAAACCGACGCTGTCAATCCACTCATGGAGGGCACCAAGGTGGCAGCGCATTATGTCCTTACGGTACCTTCGGGTGGAAAGCACATCCTTCGATGTGGCCTCTTAGTCTGTCAAGATAGATCGCCTTTGCCACTTGGTGAAAAGGCTTTTGATGATGCGATCTCTTTAAGAAAAAAGGAAGCTGATGAATTTTACAACACTGTTATACCAGGTGAAAAGAATTTCAAAGCTATATATGACGGATATGGTAGTATACATGCATTGTAATTTTTCCCTCGTAGAAATATGCTGCACAAAGCCTAATATTTAAAACAAAATGTTTGGGACTTCTTTGATAACAATATCCCTTTTGCCTTTTAAAAGTAATGCTAAAAATGGGTGACATATGCCTCCTTAAGTTTGCGCAATCGACTAAAGCGCGAGGAACTGCTTTTAGCTCAATTTAGAGACCTGAAGGTTCACAGAAAACACGCGATTGTTATGGTTACACCAAAAACAGTTTTTTTTACACCCATGTGCAGAATTGACGCTAATATGTTCACATTTGCACTAGAATATTGAAAATTTTGGAGAACTTTGATTTGAAGTATGTAAACAAACAACCTGCGCACGCTTAGATAACTTTCTTTTTTCTTTCTAAGTTTATGTAACATTTGATATGTACTTTTATCGGTGAAATAAAGATTACTATTACTATTATTACTATTACTATTACTATTAGTGTTACAACGACACCAAATTATGGTTATTTTACACCCAAACAGAGGCAAAACAAAAGTCGTGTTAAAAAAGCATAATCCAAAAGAGTTGCAAAGTAAAACACAACGGTGCTACCTAAACACCATTTAGTGTTTACTTTACACCAATTCAAAAAGGTGTGTCAGTGGCCAGTGGCACCAAACTTGTGTAACACACCTTACAGCTGTCTTCCCACCTATAAAAGGTGAATTCACACCACAAAATTCCATTAATTGGGAGTCTCCAGTTTCCAAGGTTCTTCTGTAACTAACATTTTGTTTTGTTTTTCGGTCGACAGAATCTCTTTCAGCTGACGAAATGATAGTCTCGCGCCAGGCCTACGCGGGATTACTGTGGAGCAAACAGTTTTATTATTACCTCATTGAAACAGGAGGGCATTTTGCGTGAGCATGCGTGCGACCGCTGTACAAAACGTGTGTGATCGCGGGAATACGAATGGCGCGGGAGATTCAAATTGTATTTTTCGTACTGTTTAACCTCTTGAGTTGTTATATAAAGTTATTTTTCACTAAAGAAAAATGTGTTGTGTGTAGCAAGGACGTTAAAGGACAGGGTGGACGTCCCGTTAGGCGCCTATCAGGCAGACTTTGAGGCTTGCTTTGGGATCGATGTTACAGCTGGTGGAAAAATATATAGAACATATAACAAAAAACTTAAAAAACTGACACCTGCTCGTGGGGAGCATTAGTCTGATGATCGCTTAGTGCGTGAAACTCGAGTTACAACTTTCCGTCTGTACATTAGAACATATAACATATGTTATTATTATTCTCCTTTTTTTCATGTACAGCTTGTCGGAAAATTTGCCCAATTAAAGGGACGTTTTACGGTAGTCTACGAACTCGAAAGACACAGACTTGCGGTGCACGAATACTGTGAAAGTGATTCAATAAGAACAATGAGGCAGATGACAGACGTATACTTCGTTGATTTTATTGAGCTCACGCTGAAAAGTAAGGATGACTTTTCTGCTGCATTTGATATTATTTTGAGTACAAATCTGGCCGAGTACCGCGATTTCTGATATTTCAGCCTGGAGACTGGCCAGCACAGTTATACAGTCGGCAGATTCTCTATGAAACACTGCAAAAATACTGCCGCACCTCCGATACTGCTCAGTGCGTAATATCTACTACGACTGATCATGAATATGCCACACCCTTCACGTCAGTACATTCTCGGGAGGCACAAGTTGGAGAAGATAACGTAAACATCAGTGTGAGGGAGCCAGCCACCTTGTCTGTTATACCGTGTATGGGGCCTTTACCCATCTCTTTGAATGGTAGCGAAACTGTATTCAAAGAGTTCATAGGTTTCTTTGAAATATCTACATCAAGCTCTTTCCATGAAGTTACCAAAATCTCCCAGGCCTAGGAGAATACGCCTTGTTCTTCAGATAGTTTATAGCGGCTGGCTGTTCATCAGGGACGCTGTTGTAAAGAAAAATTCAAATTATGTAAGGACACAGAAAACATGTCTTTGCTGAACCTGCTTGACAATTACACACCATTTGTTTCTACAATTTACAGCCATAACGTTTTGGAATACTTCAATGCAATGATACGAATGTGGGCCATGTTCATGTCTCTTGAGCGACATCATTATGACAAAGCTCCTCTTGTGTAGAGGCAATGTGTACATACTGGGGAATTCATAACCCTGACTTATACCTCATGCTCCATTTGTTTCTGTTAATGTTTGATGAATATCCTGTTGAAAATGCCCACAGTATCATTAGATCAAAGACTAATGACAGTGACACAGTGGAACAGTTACAGCAAAACACAAAAGCTTCATTTCAAGCAAAAGCAGCTAAGTGTACACCTAAGTCATATTTTACACCCACATCTAGCTTCACTTTCAGGCAAAAACAACTGAGGTATCTAAAAATCAAGCGTGCAGACATACTTTCACACATATTCATCAAAAAAGCCCAGAATCAGGGTAAAGCAGAATTTAAAGGCAAGGGAAAAACCTTAGGGTGGTTTTGCCAACAATCTTCGTCCCAGATCCTGTTAAACCAAAAGTACTTCCTTTGGGATATTGCGGGTCTTTCTTCGGTTACCAGAGCACATTGTCCTTCTTTTGTATGCGAAACATTGTAATTTGGTTCTATTTTGGAGTTGAATTGTTTTCTGTCTTTTGTTTCTTTTGTTTTGCGTCATTCGTTCTCCGGTACTCACAGAAGGAACCGATATTGCAGTGAACCAAAGCCAGATCCAGAAAGGGTATGTGACATTCAGTTCCAGATTGTATTGTTACCAATGATACTGAATGGGTTTCGTTTGAAGAGTGCTCTCACTCATTCCACCTTAATTGTCTCAGAGAAATTCAATACTGTCCACTATGTCAAAAATTACTACAACACGAAGCAAAGAGCTGACAATCACAGAAAAAAATGTTGTCCTTAATCCTAGGATTAGGTACAGTCAGCAAAATAAAGAAAGTGAATCAGATGTACTAGAAGGTGAAGTTGATTCAAATGGCACATTGGAAGATTCTAATATAAATATACCTGAATGAGAAACAAGTAATGTGGAAGCTAATATTGTCAAGATCAATAGAGGTATAACTTCTTTGGCACCTACTGCACCCCCGTCTCAAAAGAAACGGCAGCAGCAACAGCAACAACAACAACAAACCCAAATGGCCACAGAAGTTGTAACACTGATTAAAACACCCCACTGCAAGCAGTGTGGTCATCCAGTAAAAGGCCATAAACTACCACATCATTAAGTATGGGAATACCCTTACAGCCAAATCAACTTACCACCAGGCCAACTTAATCTTGACTTCAAAGAGGCTCTGGCCACAAGGAGGGACCATTTCTCCTTGACAATCATTGATGATCTTGGCTTGTTCTCCCTTGCATGTCTAGAAATCAAATTGTAAGTTAAAAAATTTGTCAGATCCCAAAACACATCTGTGTAATTTTAATAGTTCCCCTTGACAAGTCAATGCTTCTTTGCTTCGACTACACACAGAGGAAGCTTGGCTTACTTGAAAGCCATAAACACAACATACATGGTGGTGTAATTGTAGTTGGACAGTATGATGATATAAGTGGATTTGTGAGGTATCTTGGTCATATGCTTCAGTGTTCAATCTAGAAATTCGTCAAAGTGGGTCATATGTCCCACATGTCATTTTAAATTGGGTCATTTTAAAATAGTCTGGGTCATAAACAGTTGTGGTAGTTGCTGAAGCTGTTGGCTTGTGAAGTTGACTTGTAGTGATACTTATCGAACTCTCATCCGATCTTTCACAATCCTCCGGTCCTTCTTCATCGTTCTCAGGAAGTTCAACGGCCATTCTCTTTTCGATAAAAAATGATAGCTTTTGTTGTCATTTCATTTTAATTTTACAAAGAAGAACAACCGAACCGTGAAAAACGTCGATGGCTCAAGCAACGCTTGCAAAACGTCGAAATGGGGGCTCTAGGCTCTCTCGGAATTGTGTGGATCGCCTGACACAAAAAGTACTCGTAAGCGCACTTTTTTACTTTTATTTATTGCCAAATACCCGCTACTTTGTAAGTACTTCTATGTGAGGTAACTTTTTCTTTTTTGCGTCAGTATGACACCACGACAATTTCATTTTGCGTCAGGATATAATTTACCGCATCAATGACGCAAAGACGCGGCCTAGATTGAACACTGATGCTTGCTCGTGATTGGCATACAGGAATTCCTGGAACTAACATTTCTGTCTTAAGAAACACATTTAGCTGACAAAGCAGTAAAACAGTCATTATGAGTGGACATATAGTGTAAATCTTAAAGAAATTACCTTAAAATAAAAAAATAAGGGAAAAAACAAAAACAAACAAATACAAAATGGTAAGGTTTTAGTTCTTAAGCCATTTTCTTAAGCAGCTATGAGAACATTTCTGAATTATGTATTTATCGCTTGTTCATTTCATGGTATTTTTGGACTGGTGATCTAGGCTAGGTTTTGATTAAGGTGGCTCATCTGGATTTTACAGCTATGACATATGTTAAAAACATTGTTTCAGTCTGTCGGGATAACACTGGTACCGATGCAACAATAGAAAATAACGTAAATCTGTAATTTTTTACTGAAAAATATTCAACCCGATTTTTTTCGAAAACGCTCTCATAGAATTTTTTCAAACTTTGCAGTCTTGAAGATCTACATCTAGACTATAAGAAACAATAAGTCGTTTTAAAAGTTTAGGTCTAGATATCGAGAAAATTGCTGATATACAAAAATCATGACGTCATCGTTTCGCTGCTATAGTAACACCGATGTCAATCAAACCTACTTTTTTGACAAGTTCATTCAGTCTCTAGTAAATGTGTCAAGCAGCTTACCCCACCGAGCTCACACAGCAAAGTATTAGCCGTTCAAAGTTGGGATGGTGTGCCTCGAAAAAATCCAGATGAGCCACCTTAAGGAGGCAAATAATGTACTAATTAACACAATAAAATGTAAACAAATAGTGCACCAGGACAAACAAAGAAAAAAACTTCAGAATTAAAACTGATCGCAGTCATTTCTTTCTCTCTTGATTTAGAAATGGTGGCATTATCACAGTCTAATTTGTTATCGGGAATGCTCAATGTAATAGTAAATGTGTCAAGTAGCTTACCCCACCGAGCTCAGACAGTAAAGTATTAGCCGTTCAAAGTTGGGATGGTGTGCCTCGGGAAAATCCAGAGAGCCACCTTAATCAAAACCTAGCCTAGATCACCAGTCCAAAAATACCATGAAATGAACACGCGATAAATACATAATTCAGAAATGTTCTCATAGCTGCTTAAGAAAATGGCTTAAGAACTAAAACCTTAACATTTTGTTAATTTGTTTGTTTTTGTTTTTTTCCCTTGTTTTTTATTTTATGGTAATTTCTTTAAGATTTACACTATATGTCCACTCATAATGACTGTTTTACTGCTTTGTCAGCTAAATGTGTTTCTTAAGAACAGAAATGTTAGTTCCAGGAATTCCTGTATGCCAATCACGAGCAAGCATCAGTGTTCAATCTAGGCCGCGTCTTTGCGTCATTGATGCGGTAAATTATATCCTGACGCAAAATGAAATTGTCGTGGTGTCATACTGACGCAAAAAAAAGTTACCTCACATAGAAGTGCTAACAAAGTAGCGGGTATTTGGCAATAAATAAAAGTAAAAAAGCGCGCTTACGAGTACTTCTTGTGTCAGGCGATCCACACAATTCCGAGAGAGACTAGAGCCCCCATTTCGACGTTTTGCAAGCGTTGCTTAAGCCATCGACGTTTTTCACGGTTCGGTTGTTCTTCTTTGTAAAATTAAAATGAAATGACAACAAAAGCTATCATTTTTTATCGAAAAGAGAATGGCCGTTGAACTTCCTGAGAACGATGAAGAAGGACCGGAGAAGGATTGTGAAAGATCGGATGAGAGTTCGATAAGTATCGCTACAAGTCAACTTCACAAGCCAACAGTTTCAGCAACTACCACAACTGTTTATGACCCAGACTATTTTAAAATGACCCAATTTAAAATGACATGTGGGACATATGACCCACTTTGACGAATTTCTAGATTGAACACTGAAGCATATGACCAAGATACCTCACAAATCCACTTATATCATCATACTGTCCAACTACAATTACACCACCATGTATGTTGTGTTTATGGCTTTCAAGTAAGCCAAGCTTCCTCTGTGTGTAGTCGAAGCAAAGAAGCATTGACTTGTCAAGGGGAACTATTAAAATTACACAGATGTGTTTTGGGATCTGACAAATTTTTTAACTTGCAATTTGATTTCTAGACATGCAAGGGAGAACAAGCCAAGATCATCCATGATTGTCAAGGAGAAATGGTCACTCCTTGTGGCCAGAGCCTCTTTGAAGTCAAGATTAAGTTGGCCTGGTGGTAAGTTGATTTGGCTGTAAAGGGTATTCCCATACTTAATGATGTGGTAGTTTATGGCCTTTTACTGGATGACCACACTGCTTGCAGTGGGGTGTTTTAATCACTGTTACAACTTCTGTGGCCATTTGGGTTTGTTGTTGTTGTTGCTGTTGCTGTTGCTGTTGCTGCTGCCGTTTCTTTTGAGACGGGGGTGCAGTAGGTGCCAAAGAAGTTATACCTCTATTGATGTTGACAATATTAGCTTCCACATTACTTGTTTCACATTCAGGTATATTTATATTAGAATCTTCCAATGTGCCATTTGAATCAACTTCACCTTCTGGTGCATCTGATTCCCTTTCTTTATTTTGCTGACTGTACCTAATCCTAGGATTAAGGACAACATTTTTTTCTGTGATTGCCAGGCTCTTTGCTTCGTGTTGTAGTAATTTTTGACATAGTCGACAGTATTGAATTTCTCTGAGACAATTAAGGTGGAATGAGTGAGAGCACCCTTCAAACGAAACCCATTCAGTATCATTGGTAACAATACAATCTGGAATGTCACATACCCTTTCTGGATCTGGCTTCGGTTCACTGCAATATCCCAAAGGAAGTACTTTTGGTTTAACAGGGTCTGGGACGAAGATTGTTGGCAAAACCACCCTAAGGTTTTTCCCTTACCTTTAAATTCTGCTTTACCCTGATTCTGGGCTATTTTGATGAATATGTGTGAAAGTATGTCTGCACACTTGATTTTTAGATACCTCAGTTGTTTTTGCCTGAAAGTGAAGCTAGATGGGGTGTAAAATATGACTTAAGTGTACACTTAGCTGCTTTTGCTTGAAATGAAGCTTTTGTGTTTTGCTGTAACTGTTCCACTGTGTCACTGTCATTAGTCTTTAATCTAATGATACTGTGGGCATTTTCAACAGGATATTCATCAAACATTAACAGAAACAAATGGAGCATGAGGTATAAGTCAGGGTTATGAATTCCCCAGTATGTACACATTGCCTCTACATAAGAGGAGCTTTAATTTGTCATAATGATGTCGCTCAAGAGACATGAACATGGCCCATATTCGTATCATTGCATTGAAGTATTCCAAAACGTTGTGGCTGTAAATTATAGAAACAAATGGTGTGTAATTGTCAAGCAGGTTCAGCAAAGACATGTATTCTGTGTCCTTACATAATTTGAATTTTTCTTTACAACAGCGTCCCTGATGAACAGCCAGCCGATATAAACTATCTGAAGAACAAGGCGTATTCTCCTAGGCCTGGGAGATTTTGGTAACTTCATGGAAAGAGCTTGATGTAGATATTTCAAAGAAACCTATGAACTCTTTGAATACAGTTTCCCTACCATTCAAAGAGATGGGTAAAGGCCCCATACACGGTATATCAGACAAGATGGCTGGCTACCTCAAACTGATGTTTACATTATCTTCTCCAACTTGTGCCTCCCGAGAATGTACTGACGTGAAGGGTGTGGCATATTCATGATCAGTCGTAGTAGATATTACGCACTGAGCAGTATCGGAGGTGCGGCAGTATTTTTGCAGTGTTTCATAGAGAATCTGCCGACTGTATAACTGTGCTGGCCAGTCTCCAGGCTGAAATATCAGAAATCGCGGTACTCGGCCAGATTTGTACTCAAAATAATATCAAATGCAGCAGAAAAGTCATCCTTACTTTTCATCGTGAGCTCAATAAAATCAACGAAGTATACGTCTGTCACCTGCCTCATTGTTCTTATTGAATCATTTTCACAGTATTCGTGCACCGCAAGTCTGTGTCTTTCGAGTTCGTTGACTACCGTAAAACGTCCCTTTAATTGGGCAAATTTTCCGACAAGCTGTACATGAATAAAAATGAGAAGAATAATAATTACATATGTTATATGTTCTAATGTACAGACGGAAAGTTGTAACTCGAGTTTCACGCACTAAGCGATCATCAGACTAATGCTCCCCACGAGCAGGTGTCAGTTTTTTAAGTTTTTTGTTATATGTTCTATATATTTTTCCACCAGCTGTAACATCGATCCCAAAGCAAGCCTCAAAATCTGCGTGATAGCCGCCTAACAGGACGTCCACCCTGTCCTTTAACGTCCTTGCTACACACAACACACTTTTCTTTAGTGAAAAATAACTTTAAATAAAAACTCAAGAGGATAAACAGTATGAAAAATACAATTTGAATCTCCCGCGCCATTCTTATTCCCGCGATCACACACGTTTTGTACAGCGGTCGCACGCATGCTCACGCAAAATGCCCTCCTGTTATTCTAACCAAGTTTTCATTCTATCGAGCGTTCTTTGCGCTTTTCCTGGTTTTATCTTCATAATCCGCCCCATTTTGATTATACGCCTGCAGTAGCGCCTAGTCAGCGGCGTTCTCTAGGGGTAGGGCCGTGGTGTAACTGTCATATAGTGGTTTGACTTAATCCAATATAGGCATAAACATAGGAAGCGATATACTGATAGCTATACATAGCTATACACAGCTATACATGGCTATACACAGCTATAAATGACTATACACAGCCATACATGGCTATACACATCCATACATGGCTATACAGTCCTATACATCCCATACACAGCTCTAAATGGATATACACAGCTATACATAGCCATACATAGCTATTAACAGCTATACATGGCTATATACAGCTATGCATGGCTATACACGGCTATACATAGCCCTACATACCTATACACAGCAATACATGGCTATTTAACAATTATTCCACGAGGGCGCGCTGGATATCGAATGTTATATAACCAACGAGGCGCGCGTAGCGCCGAGTTGGTTATAATCATTTGATATCCAGCAAGTCCGAGTAGAATAATTGTTTTATTAAAAACTTAACCACTTAAAAAAATCAAGAAAGAACGGGAAAAATGAGAAAAGAAATAAAAAGTGAACAAGAATCGGTCACATGACTGAACGAAAAAGGCGCCAAAACCTTGCGAAGTGTTGCAGCGTTTCATTGCAAAGCTGAATAAATCAATGAAAGCTGCTCGAAAGTGAACAAAGTGGCACAAGTTTTGGAAAAAAACCTTCTAATTTTTGGCTCTGGAATATGGTACATGCTTGATTTTTCCTGAAACATTGTTGTAATCATCGTTCAAAGCGGATTGAAGCTGTACAATTTCACCATGTTAGCTGCTGGAGTTGAAACTGAACAAGTTTGTAATCTGTTCGCACAACGGAGCCATCGTGTGCGTGTTTGATCGAACTGAAGACAGAACAAATTTGAACTTGAAGAGGTAATTTCTATGCATCTTAGAAGCAAGATTACTGTAGCGAGGAACATTAGAATTCACCATCATAGTTTGTTAAACGCAAAGCGCAAAATGCAGTTGTTCTCGATTTAGAGGTTGCGGACGGAATGGTAAAAACAACATTCAAACAACTGGAAAAGCGATTCAACTTCGTTTACATGGCATCCGATTTCTATCTTAGCATTTGGACCTGTTGGAACACAGAGCTACAACGAGTGCAGGTAAACCAGTGTCAATTTTGCGTGTTAAAGCCGAAAAAAATCTCGCCTTTCCTTCCTACTTGGTAGTTTGAAGCTGTATTTTTTCCCTAGTACTTGTTTAGACTTCTTCATGATCTTCGCATCGACTCGCCATGAATGTGTGATAGTTTTTATTAAATGCTCCTGCCCCATTTCACTGTGTTTTATTTTATGTCTTGTCTTGACATTTTGAAGTGGAAAGCCTTCCTAATAAAACCTACCGTTTGTTCAATTTCAATGAGCGACGTGACGATCGATGAAAGAAATTAAGCTTAATTGTAAACACAACGCTTAATGCTTAATTTCTGCACAGTTTCTTCAAACAATTTTGACTTGTGTTAGACGACGCTGTTGGTGATGCTTGTTGGTGACGCTGTTTGAATTTTCTGCTTAATTTAAATTCGCTGCCAAGTGATTTTTCTCGTCCATTTTCCCCGCCGGGTTGCTCGCGAGGAAAAAACTTTCAGCTCACTTTGTTGTTGAGTGTTCATTGACCATATTTAGTCGCAGCAGGTATATGAGCTGATAGCCTAGCTCCGTTCAGCCAATCAAAATGCTAGAAATCCAATATACCTAGTCCAGTTTTTAATAAACACAGCGATACATAGCTATACACAAATATACATAGCCATACATATCCATAAACAGCTATACATGGCTATACACAGCTACACATAGCTATACATAGCCATACATATCTATACACAGCTATACATGGGAATACATAGCTATAAACAGCTATACTTGTCTATACACAGCTATACATAGCCATACATAGCTATACACAGCTATACATAGCTGCATACAGCTATACATGGGTATGCACAGCTATACATAGCTATACACATCTATACATGACTATACACAGCTATACATAGCCATACATAGCTATTAACAGCTATACATGGCTATACATGGCTAAATACAGCTACACATAGCCATGCATAGCTATTAACAGCTATACATGGCTATACATGGCTAAACACAGCTACACATAGCGATACATTAAGTTGTATACAGCTATACTTAGCCATACAAAGCTCTACATGGCTATATACAGCTATACATGGCTATACACAGCTATACCTAGCTATACACAACTAGACATTGCCATAAACAGCTATACATGAATATACACAGCTATACATGGCTATGCACAGCCATACATGGCTATAGACAGCTTTACATGGCTATACACAGGCATATATGGCTATACACAGCTATACATGGAAATACACAGCTATACATATCTTCGTTCACGACTCCGCCCAATATGATGAAGACTGTGCGATACAGTCGAAAGCTTCGCTTACAAATTTTTTCAGACCTTGTGATAAGAATTATTTTTTCGTCTATTTACAACCAAAGTCAAGATGAACGAATGTACATAGTCGAAATACACCTTCTTCCAACTAGCCGTCAATATAATGCAGAATTGCCGTCTCAAATTCGCAATTAGTTTGTAATGTTACTTTGTGAATAAAGCGAACATGAGAACCTTAACTTCCGTTTAACTTTCGTTAAAGCGAAACGATGAAGATGCTTGTTGAAGATTCAGACCTGAAAATCGGCGGTGAGTGGGAACCTTATCGTATTTGCATTTTTAAAGATCTCAAACTTGAAAACATGTTCCTTCAAAAAAACTTGTACAGGCAAACCTGTAGAATATTGTATCACTACTGAGTTTAATATCAAAGTCAGTCCGTATGCCTGTGTATAGCTGTGCATAGCTGTGTATAGCCATGTAGAGCTGTGTATATCCATGTATGGCTGTGTATAGCCATGTATAGCTGTGTATAGTTATGCATGGCTATATATAGCTGTTTATAGTCATGTATAATCATGTAGGGCTATGTATAGCCGTGTATAGTAATGTATAGCCACCCGGCATAGCTGTGTGTCGTCATGTATGGTCATGTATAGCCATGCATACCCATGTATACTGTGTATAGCCACGTATCGCCATGTATAGCTGTGTATAGTCATGTGTGGCTGTGTATAGCCATGTATAGCTGTGTATAGCTGTGTATAGCTGCATATAGTAGCAATAAATAGCTGTGTATAGCCATTTATAGATGTGGATACCTATGTATGGCCATGTATATCTGCGTATACCTGTGTATAGCTGTGTATAGCCATGCATAGTCATGTATAGCTGTGTTAATAGCCATGTATAGCTGTGTATATAGCCATGTATAGCCATGTATGGCTGTGTATAGCCATGTATGGCTGAGTATAGTTATGTATGGCTATGTATAGCTGTGTATGTATGTGTATAGATATGGATATGTATAGCTCTTGATAGCCATGGAGGGCTGTGTATGCACGTGTATACGTGTGTAGGGCTATGTATGACTGTGTATAGCTATGTATATCGCTTCCTTTGTTTATGCCTATATTGGTCTATATTGGAGCAAGTCAAACCACTATATGATAGTTACCCCACGTATCTACGCTGAGGAGCAGAGAGAAAACACCACTCAATGCATCTTGCACGCAGCGAGTTGGTAACCAGTTCTCCTCCGACAGAAATCCCAGACACACGTGACCGGTTGCTGGGCTCACGTTCACGTGATAGGTTGAAGACAGAAAACGAACCTGCGTAAAACAAAAAGAAGTGGAGGTTATTGACCTGCAGAAGTTAAGCTATCAACTTATCTCCGTGAAAAAATTACCTTTTTTTTTCACCGTGAAAAAATGCTTATTAAGTCTAGGGATTACATAATACTAGTTCGACTTCGTACTGGGACGAGTTCATAGCGGTTCCCTCTTCGCGTACATAACGCCTCGCCAAAATCTCGCAAATTTCATGTCCAGACAATACATACGCCGGTGTGAGTTGCTGACTCATGGCAAAAGCCTGACCAACTCTCAGTTGGTGAGGTTTTCTAGCGCAAAGAAAACATTTTTCTTTTTTTAAGTGGACTCTGCAAAGGAAGAGGAATGATAAAATTGTCCTTCTCTTCAGAAAGTGGAACTAAATATTGAATAGCCACATGCATTTATTCATAATCCTAATATTTATCCCAGTTTTAGACCCTAGGACAAACGGAGACGACATTTCAATGCACCCATTTCTCCTAAATTCTACTTTGTCCGAGGGAACATATTGTATATGGAAAATGATTTATTGTATAAGGGGTATATTTCTGCCTCTCTCCCCGGGATCATTTCTCTTCGGGGAGAATTGATCGGCTGGGTGACTAAAATTACTAAACAGTTTGTTTCCAGGACTAAACCACCGGGCTCATTTTTTTTTAAATTTTTAATGCGAGGAAAAAAAATTCATTTTGCGTTTACGTGGTTTTCATCTTGGGAAGAAATTTCGTCCCTGTGCTGAAGGAAGAGATGACTAATATCCCCAATAAACTCATGTCACCCAGTTCAAATGTAAGCACCAAGGGAAAAATGACAAGACACCGGGTTAAGCCTCTTCCCGAGAAGAAACTCCTGTAAGAATGAAATGACTCGTGTAAAAGGCTCTTAATTACAATTCATTCACAAGTCTCCTTCCTAGCCCACGCTTTTTAGACCGTCTTTTATTGAGTATAATCACTTTGACAAAACCAAGAAAATTAACGTGACAGAAAAATGAGCAAGATTGTAACTTGAGCAACTTCTTCCAGAATACATCAGAAAATTAAACAAATTAAGTCAAAAGGATACGGCAAATAGACTTGAACCTTGAATCGTCCTCCTGAAAGATAATCAAAACATTAAGGTACAGGATATTCCAGAATAGCAGATGCATCCAATCTTTTCAGTTTTTTTTCTGAGTTTTCGGAACGTCTGTCCACTTTTTCTGAGGAAGGATAAGATTCCATAAAAACATTGACAAACATAAGCGCAGACACAAAGATCAGAAGGTTTTGATTCGCCTTGTGCTTGCAATTCTTAGCTTGTATGAAAATGAGTGCCACCTTTTTTTTCTACACTAATTTCACACGTTTTCCTTAAAAGGAAGAAAAATTGCCATCGAAAGAAATGACGAAAGTTTACCGGCTCACCTTTATAGAGAGACTCATCTGGGCCAGGTACTATATAGCTTCCCATATTTGAAGGCTGTCAGATGGAACGCTCACTTCAATTCCATGAGGCTTTAGAGTCTGCAGCTGCTTCAGTTCTTTCCGTACTCTTTGTCGTCTCCTATAAAAAAGACACAAATGACACTATCTAAGTCAGTGGCTCAGTGTTTAAAGCTTTCGTAGTGGTTTTCATTAGAGACTGATGCATAGACGCCAGCCCGGATAACCACAAGCATATCAGAAGTGTAGGTTGAATGAAATTAAGTGGTTCTAGCCAGAGAACGTTTTCTTCGATCTTAAATATGTCTTATCCTGGCTGCTCGTCAATTTTCAAGTTAAGTGGTGTTGTCGAAAGGTGGATTGCTATCTAAGGCCCAGTTCAGACGCCGTACCTCTCATGTGCCGTACCAAATATATTTTCGCTCCCAGGTCGTATATAAGCGGCAAGCTTTGCCGTACCCTGAGATTTTGGCTTGCCTAATTGAAATCTGTCAAAAAAACTCATTTGGACACCGTACAACTGCCAAAAAATTACGTACTACTTGGTACGGCACATGAGAGGTACGGCGTCTGAACTGGGCTCAACATTAGTACAACAAAGTTGTATCCAACAATGTCTGATAGCGTCGGTTGATTCCACTTGACCGAGGCATTATATCTGTGTCAAAACGGGATCGGCGCAAGTAGTAAGTCCAAACTCAAGTGCAAAGATTTTCTTTCAGTTCCACGTGCTTGTTCTTACGATCATATCGTGGTGATTCGTAACGAAAACCAGCTAAGAAGAATAATGTTCCCTTATCATTTTATTCCAGTGCTTTAACGTTCCTTCCCTTTTTCACCAGAAAGCCCGGCACTGGAAACACCCGCCGATAACTTAACATCGGGAGTTTCGAGAGAGGGGCCTTGGTATTATGCTATGCCCTTTTAAATGCGGTTATACTTGAATCGCTCATCTACGGGAGTCTTGTAAGTGCCATCCGACATCCGAGTTGTAAACATCCAACATCGGAATTGCTAAAATCCGACATCCGAGTCTCTCTTCTCCACAGAGGCTCCTGTTAGTAAACACCAGTGAAAGAAAAAAGAGGGAGGGTTCTTTCCCCTTCCCAGCATTCCTCGCGCGCTTCAAATTTTTTCCCTCTTCCCAGCCTCCGCGCGTTTGAGGCCTCTGCGGAGGAGAAAGCATCCGAGTTGTTAAATCCGACATCTGAGTTGTTGAATCCGACATCCGAGTTGCTAAAATCTGACATCCGAGTTGTTAAAATCCGACATCCGAGTTGTTAAATCCGACGTCTGAGTTGTTGAATCCGCCATCCGAGTTGCTAAAATCCGACATCCGAGTTGTTAAAATCTGACATCCGAGTTACTAAAATCCGACTTCCCAGTTGTTAAACTCTGACATCCGAGCTGTTAAATCCGACATCCGAGCTGTTGAATCCGACATCCGAGTTGCTAAGATCTCACATCCAAGTTGCTAAAATCCGACATCCGAGTTACTAAAATCCGACATCCGAGTTGTTAAAATCCGACATCCGAGTGGCTAAAATCCGACATCCCAGTTGTTAAATCCGACATCGGAGTTACTAAAATCCGACATCCGAGTTATTAAAATCTGACATCCGAGTTACTAAAATCCGGCATCCGAGTTGTTAAAATCTAACATCCGAGCTGTTAAATCCGACATCCGAGCTGTTGAATCGGACAACCGAGTTGCTAAGATCTCACATCCAAGTTGCTAAAATCCGACATCTGAGTTACTAAAATCCGACATCCGAGTTGTTAAACTCTGACATCCGAGCTGTTAAATCCGACATCCGAGCTGTTGAATCCGACATCCGAGTTGCTATGATCTGACATCCAAGTTGCTAAAATCTGGCATCCGAGTTACTAAAATCCGACCTCCGAGTTATTAAAATCTGACATCCGAGTTACTAAAATCCGACATCCGAGTTGTTAAAATCTAACATCCGAGCTGTTAAATCCGACATCCGAGCTGTTGAATCGGACAACCGAGTTGCTAAGATCTCACATCCAAGTTGCTAAAATCCGACATCTGAGTTACTAAAATCCGACATCCGAGTTACTAAAATCCGATATCCGAGTTGCTAAAATCCGACATCCGAGTTGTTAAAATGCGACATCGGAGTCGCTAAAATCCGACATCCGAGTTGTTAAGTCCGACAGCCGAGTTACTAAGATCCGACATCCACGTCGCTAAAAACCGACATCCGAGTTGTTAAAATCTGACATCCGAGCTGTTGAATCCGACATCCGAGTTGCTAAAATCCGACATCCGAGTTGTTACAATCCGACGAGGGCTTGCAAAAATTGAAAAAAAAAATGAAAGCTACACTTTTACTTTTTCATTTAAGTGTCTTGAGTATCTTGTTCGTACTGATCAGTATTCATGGTTGCACTGATGCACGTTACCGGAATATACACCACTACTAAGAAACAGACTTCGAGGACACAACACGTAACTAAATCGTATCCTTTATGCGTAGGAATACATACTTGAAGCTATTATTTTTCAGGCAGAACTAGTTTGAAACTCGTTGTAATCAAGACCTCCTTACCTCGAACAAAAGGAAACGCCTTGGTATATGAGTACTTTCAGAATGGCATCACATAGATTGAAATTCAACCATTCCTGTTCATGGTTCATGAATTCCGAATAAGGTACTGCATAAGACATAAACCTTTCCCGTCAACCTTTTTAAAAAAAAACCGCATTTTTTGGCGTTAAAGCGGTTTTTTTAAATGCTATGCTGCCAAATGCCAGTAAACTTTGCTACAAAAGCGTTTGCTTTCAGTTTAGCTAGATTTTGAGCCAGCTTCTGTTGTAAATTGTACAATATTTTGCTTTCACGCATGCGCATAAGCCAAAATTTGTTTGCTTTTTTTGCAGATTCATTTCCAATTTTTTTTTTCTCGCTTCTTTTGCTTTCCTTTTTCTCTCCCTTTCTATTTTCCTTAACTTCTACCCTTTATCCCCTTTCTATCCACTGGAAACGTTTTGGACTCAGCCCTTCAAAAAACCTGGAAATGGAGCATTGATCGACTAGGTGACTTGGCCTATTCCACCACCAATTTTGCACCATTATATAAACAATTTTTATATAAGCAAGAAAAAATTAGCATAACTCAAATCTGCTCGTGCACAAAACAGCTCAGCTCACAACTACAGTAATGTCGCTAGCACCAATCAGCTTGATGCTGCACACAAAAGAAAACCACAGGAAACAAACAACGTACGCATGCTGATAATTTTAATTTTATTTTTTTTCCTTTTCTCAACTAATGTGGACTCCCTGTGACCGCGTAACGCACCTCTGTTTTTGCATATTTTCGAATAACCTACGCCATGCAAATAGACAAATCAACACAGCGCCACGCCTTTCTTTGCTTTTCCGAGCACCCCACGGTCACGGTAAGATGCTGGCGACAAAAGTATCACTGCTTTTTCTCTGGTTAACGTTTGCTGTGGTAGCCACAGCTCCCCTTGAAAGGAAAAAGGTTTAATCCTAGGAGATGGTGTTGCAGGAATCACAGCAGCGAAAACCCTGCACGACCAAGGAATTACAGACTTTATTGCGTTGGAAGGACAAGGTTACATTGGTGGACGAATGAAGCAGGCGTCGTTTGCAGGCATGAGGGTCGAACTAGGAGCAAACTGGATCCATTTTGCAGATGATGAAGATAACCCGCTGATTCGGTTAAAGGACAAGCACAATTTGAGGGGAACGGAGACAGACTTCACCAATATACGCGTCAGGTAAATAAGAGAATGAATAATAATCAGTTGATTCCCTTTGACAATGTTTGCCTATATTGGCCAAATGTACGAGCTGTAAGGGAAGTGGTCAAAACTATTATACATGCTCGGGACCCACCAGAATGAGTGAAGATGACTGCCTCTTCCTATAGCCCCCTCCCCATATGCAGATACCCATGGCAACTTCCATAGCCCCCCTCCCCTCTTTTAACAGTGTCCCCACTTCCATAATCTGGAGACCCATGGTGTCTTCTATAACCCCACGTCTCTTGAATGGAGACCCATGGTATCTTCTACGACCCCACCTCCTGCGTAAGGAGACCCATGGTATCTTCTACGACCCCACTTCCCTTGAAAGGAGGCCCATGGTATCTTCTACTACCCCACTGCCTGTGTAAGGAGACCCATGGTATCTTCTACGACCCCACCGCCTGTGTAAGGAGACCCATTGCATCTTCTACGACCCCACTTCCCTTGAAAGGAGACCCATAGTATCTTCTACGACCCCACTTCCCTTGAAAGGAGGTCCATGGTATCTTCTACTACCCCACTGCCTGTGTAAGGAGACCCATGGTATCTTCTACGACCCCACCGCCTGTGTAAGGAGACCCATTGCATCTTCTACGACCCCACTTCCCTTGAAAGGAGACCCATGGTATCTTCTACGACCCCACTTCCCTTGAAAGGAGGCCCATGGTATCTTCTACTACCCCACTGCCTGTGTAAGGAGACCCATTGTATCTTCTACGACCCCACTTCCCTTGAAAGGAGACCCATGGTACTTCTACGACCCCACCTCCTGTGTAAGGAGACCCATGGTATCTTCAATTACCCCCCCCCCCTCCTCCACTCCTGCAACAGACGGATAACTGATCATTATCGACTGAATATAACAGTTACCTCTGGAATGAATATTTGGCCTGCCATACAGTTTACACTATGATAGAAATAACAACGCATACAAACAACCTTGTGTATATCTATGAAATTATCGGTTTTATTATTACTGACTTTACAGTAATTGTAGATAAAAATAATGTTTGATACACCGTAATTCCTCTATTAAGCCACCCGGGAGGCTATAAATTTATTTAAGGTACTTTCGGGGGGGGGGGGGCTTATTTATTTAGCAAAATGCAGCATGATGTACACTATCCGGATGTAATTTTTGCATACAATCGATGCCTTCAGTCTTGTAACACATGATTACATGTTTATCATTCGCCCAATCAATTGATGCAATCACGTTACAAACTGAACTTCCAAGACGAGACAAAGTCATAGTACCGTACTTTTAGTTCACATGCAGTGTATTTTTTTCTGAAGGGGCAGGGGTGGGCGGCTAAAAAGAGAGGCGGGGGGCTTAATAAATTTCTTCTTCTAAAGAGGACAGCTTAAAAAAGGATTTACGGTAAATGAATCCCTCAAATAACAATCATTGTCCAATCATATATCTGCACATTAATTACTAATAGTTGCCTTCACCCTAAGGCTGTACATTATCATAATATATAATATCGACAAACGAAACTGATGAGATAGTAAATCACCGTCAATAGATGATTTTGTGCTAGCGGTTCCATATTGGAAGTGAAGGGCTGCCCTGTACGCTTTCTTTTAAGTGCGTTATCAGACCTAATGCAAGTCGTACAGCGTACCAGAACCCCCTTAACGTAATTGGAAATTTAAAAGACTTTAGGTTTCCCCTCTCTTTGCGTAAAAAGTTAATTACGTATTCAGTTCCGCACGGTTTTGTTATAAGAACACGTATCACATTTCTGATCCTCTACTTCGTTAACCAAGTTATCAATTGTCGATCGTATTCACACACGACGTTCGTTAGGAAACTCCGTAGCACAGGTACATCAATCTATTCGGGATTTATATCGAAAGCAAATTTCATCGAAATGTGTTCCTCATTCCCAACAAACATTACACGCCCGATTCTTATTATCCCCTTTAAGTTGCGCTTGGATTTCTCTCTTATACAATCTCACTGGAGTTAAGCTGTTTCACTCTGCAATTGAGCCCTGGCTTGCAGACAGGAACTTAACGGAGGCACACGCTTAACGGCACTGCTGTTCACAACAGTAGTGGGCAACTTCACACTCTGACGAGATATTCTTGGAACACTTAATCCTAGGTTTCCGTCAATGAGTGGAACATTTCGGTATAAATACGAATGCCACGACATGTCTACTTCATCAAAAGATGACGTTCTGGTCAAGTGTCACATCCACATCCACAAAAAACACGTCGAACGTTCTAGACGAATGTGTGCCTTCGATAAGATTCGCAATTGAAATCGAATATAGCTGGGTATCTCTGTTAAACGTTGGCACCGGGAAGCCGTGCTATTGATGAACTCAGTCAGTCCGTGGACAGCTTTTAGAACAATTCGAGCACAACACATTTAAAGTGCTACTATGGTCAAAAATACAAATTTTTTGTTCTCTCTATATTTCCAAAATATAAGCACATATTACTCACCGTACAAAGTTTTAAGTCGAAATTCTTACGGGAAGTCCGATTATTTTAACTGTAATTTTCGAGTTCGGCTTGCCGCCATTACTCAATTCAAATATGACCGGGACGAGTTGGGCCGAGTTGGCCCAGAGAGGAAGTGACGTAAAGTCTCAACACAACAAAACAAACGTGGCTACTTTCTTATGCATTTGGAGAGGTGTGAGGGTTTGCAAGATTCATTTCTTCGATTTTGAGCTGAAGTATGCGTAGTCGGCGCTCTGTTTTTGAAGATTACGGCAAAGAAAGCATCGATGAATCGGAGATTTCCATTCACAGTTCACCGACGAGTGGGTACGTTTATTTTAAGCGGAAAAGCTTCGTTTGTGTTCACCAGAAGGTCTTCAATCCTGTTGGACACCCAGCTGTTTGCTCTCTGCATTTTACGGCTGAATGTTTTACTCAAGCATTTGATGAGAAAGGTACAAGGAAATACTTAAAACCAGGATCAGTTCCAGCCATCAGGAAGAAAAACAGCAATCATGATTCTGAGCGGGATCGTCGAATGGTGGGCGAATATTTATTTGCCGTTTGTGCTAACATCACATGTACGGTAAGATACACATTTCCTCACATGCGAGATACTTCGCTCGGTTGTCTTGCGCATATACATGTATAATTCCCAACAGATTTCGGCTTAACTGCATAATATGTGCCCCTTCACATGAACTATTTTCTGTGTCGCCGCCAAGCCGGCTCCGCGATACGCAGAAACTATTTTTATTTAACTTGGCTACGCGGTACGCGGTAGGCAAAAAATAGGAAAACATTACCGTGTATTCCGCGTACTATAAACGTTCACCACTTAAACATCCGCTAAAAGAATATTATTTGAAGTTCCTATAAACTAGTGGACTAAAATAGAACATCACCGTGTATTCCTCGTTCTATAAACGAAAATATTACGCAAAATTTCTTTGAATTACTCGGCCACAGATAACGTGAAAACATCAACGACGGAGCTTAATCGACCGTAACAAACCTTACTGTGTATTGCTTGTTCTTCTTACTGCGTAGCCAGCTCCTAAAATCCCTCGTACATTTCAATTTATCTCTCTCCACGTACGGCGTAGCCAGCTCCTAATATCTCGTTTATACTTCAATTAATTTCTCTTGACGTACGGCGTAGCGAGCTCCCAAAGTCTATAATTTCTTGAACCTATCACCGCGTTCGGGGTAGCCACTTCTCTTAGTAACGCTTTTGATGTGACGGCGAATTCCAGTTTAAACGTAGACTTCGGATGGTAAATCAGAGCTTATCTCTATAAAATTCGCATTTGCTTGTTTACTAGGTAGTAAGATTACCGTGCTCGCACAATTACACGGGCGATTCGCAATTTATTTTCCTCGACCTTTTGTCTCATCTTTAAAATTCTGAATGTATGTTGGGCTCAGGGCTCTCTATATGTGTTAAAAAACTTTCATGTAGCGTTATGTGGGCTTTTCTTATAGAAGACAGAGCTTATTATTATAGGATTTGTTATTTTTAGGTGTAAAATCTTTCTGACTACAATTCAGGATACTGCAATAAATCTGTGAACATAACAACAACAAATTAACCCGTATCGGCAAGAAATAAAAGCAATAATAAGAAACAGCTGACGGACCCCAACACGACAGACATGTGAAACAGCTAAATTTATTGTATTATCGGAAGGATTTCAGTGTTTGTGATTTGGGATAACTGGGATATTTGTGCGGCTTCTTGATCAATTCTTGCATTGTGAGACGGCTTCCTCTTCGGTAGCGAGAGGCTATAAACTGTCATCGTATGGCGCGACTTCTGCGAGTTCGCCTACTTCGCCATAAAGAACTTTGTTCTTAATCGCTCTCAA
The DNA here is from genome assembly GCA_964017195.1 of Siderastrea radians. Lineage (NCBI taxonomy): Eukaryota > Metazoa > Cnidaria > Anthozoa > Scleractinia > Rhizangiidae > Siderastrea > Siderastrea radians. The sequence continues at coordinate 26,765,793 of OZ024890.1, forward strand.
AAGAACTGGACGACAAATTCGACGGAAAACACATCCATATAATGCAATGTTTGGCTCTCTATTTTCGACTCTTCATTATGCTCTTCTCAGGCCTTTGTTGTGGCGATGGTTGAGACTTCTACGTCACGAGCAAAATTCACGTGGTTAGAGATAAGACCGCTTCCATGAAATTTGCGGGCTTCTCTTTTGCGAACTGAGTAATGGCGGACGTGTTTAACGCGGTTTTCGGACATATATTCCTGGGCCGTGTAAGTATATATCGATCTAATTTATCGCGATTCATATAATATGGCATGTATTGAACAGTTTGAAGTTTGAAAAAGTTGAAAAGAAAACGAAAAATTCTCATCGTAGTATAGGCTAACATAAATGGTTTGTTTCCGTTATCCCAGCCGCGCCTCTCTCAGTGAAGTGTGAAGAATCAGGGGATGTTGGTTATGATTTCACTAGTTTTTTAAAAATATCTCACCTTTCCAATCATGTTATACATATCGCGCGAGATTTTGGCTCATCAAGACTTGCCCAAAGAAACGTAGCCTGCAGAACAGGCGTCATTTTTTGGAAAACGTTTCTGGCGTGGGCGACAGGCGAGCGCTTGCTTGCCCCAAAAACACACAAAAAAAAAAAAATAAATAAATAAAAAAGCCTGTTCCGCAGGCTATAAAAAGAAACATGACAAACCAGGCAGGGTGTGGGGAATCGGAGCTCGATGTTTGCCACAAAATATGAAAATGCTTGTCGAATACATAAAAATAACGAATATTAAAGCGTCAGTGAATGACAAGCTGAATAACCTGCGAGCAGGCGTTCTTTTTTTAGCAGGTTACAAGGTGGAAAAAAAAACGGAAGAAAAAGAACAAAGCGAACGTGCGCGAAATATGGACTGGGCCTTTTTTCCAATCACGACTCAGGACTTCGGCTTGCTTCAGCTTTATGTATACCGCAAGAAAATACAAATTACCCTTTGTATAAATTAATTCTCTTGCAACGGATGGAATTGATTTCCAATTGCTCAGTCACTATATCAATTCTTCTGTAACATTTGCATTCCGTAGCGAACTGATTTTGGCGAGTGCAAATGCAAATCGTGTACATTTCCAAATATGAATTGTCTGCCGGATGCGAGTGGTGAACCGCTCATTTCGAAAAAATGGCGCAAAGATCGTGTCTTCTTTCTCCGCGCTTACTACTATTTGCGAGTTACTGTGAACACAGGGCGCAAGAGGAGTCATATTTGACCGTAATGCTGGCTAAATTCATCGCGCAAATCGATCTGTTTTTAATTCAAAACAATGAACGTGACTGAACAAAGCATGCTATCTAGTTACGCGTCTGGTGAAATTCTATCCGCAAGACAAAAGGCCGACAATGGTCGCCCAAAGGGCGACGTTATCAAAAATTGGTGAGAAATTTTAGTACGCGACGTAACTGATTTTCTGGTGAAATGTTTCGAGTCTCAATCGGTGTAAACATGAAGCTTTGACTAAATATTTAGTGTATTTTATTTAAGGCTTTTGCGATCACAGGGCGCAGAGGAGTCAGATTTGTCCGTAATGCTGGCTAAATTCATCGCGCAAATCGATCTTATTGATTCAAAACAACTGAACGTGACTGAACAAAGCGTCATGCTATCTTGTTACGCGTCACGGGATAGCGTTGCTAAGCTTTGCGTATGTTCTGAAAGACCGACCTGTCAATCCTGCGCATAATGCTTTGTTATGTAGTTGATGACGCATTTCCTCTAACTATAACGAAGGAAATACAAAAGAACTACGGAAGAAAAAGAAACTGCAGAGGAAAATATTTACATTTGTACAAACAGGATTATTTGTGATCGCTGTATGAAAGCTGGGGTCTTGACGCCCTGCTCTCTTTATTACTTTCGAGCTTTATTGAAACAACGTGAGCCAATAATAACTCCTTTAAAATTCGGTCATGTCAAAAACATGGCTAGTTTCACAGTTCTGTAAAACTTCTATAACGCTATCGTACATCAATGACAGCCCTGATCAAGAAAGTACTTTTAGCATCGCTGTCAAAAGTGAAGCAAACTTTATTTATGTAGCCTGCTTCGCTACACCGCCGGTATGGTTGTCCACATTATGCCGGCATAATTTTGAGCGTAATAGTGAGGCAAGATAATCAAGCATTATGCTGGAATAATAGTGCAAAGTTTCTTCGACTCTTTGTGCTTCAAAACTTTGCCAAAACCATAGGATTCCCACACAAGACACTGGCCCAGATTTTACATATAAGACCAGGCATGGTTACAAATTAGCAAAAACATGGCTTCCAGCAGTTCCAGTAGGAAAATCACAAAGAAAAGAACAGCAGTTTTTACTTTTATGTTAAATATAATGGAGCATAATAGTGATGCTATTTGAGCATAATAGCGACATTTGTTGAGCATAAAGAATTAGCATAATTCTCGGTTTTCACCCACGTGACTTCCGCCTTGACGACGGTTGCTATCCGCCATGTTGGTGCCCAAACAAACCCGTTCAACAGAGAGATCACAGTGAGAAAGTAAGCGTGACAATGGTTCTTTGCGTTGTTTTTGGTTGTGGAAGTAGAAGTGGCCGAGATAAAGGAATTGGATTTTATCGAATACCTTCAGTGGCAACCAACAAAGGAGAATTTGAAGAAGAACTGATTACAGAGCGGATGGAAAAATGGATAAATGCGATCAGCCGCGGAGACACGGAATGGAAAGGCGTCCTCAAAAGCGAACGGGTATGTGGAAAGCATTTTGTTTCTGGAAAGCCAGCTCCTTACTGGCATAAGCACGACGTGGATTGGGTGCCCACATTGCAACTTGGCAAGAAAAATTATCGTCGTAAATCAGACCATGAAGCGAACGCAGAAAGAGCTGAAAGGGCAAAGAAGCGAGAGCAACTTGCGGTCGAACGACAAGAACGCGAAGTGGCAGAGAAACGTCGAAAGCTTTTGGAAGATAGCCTTCCTGTTGCTCAGATCGACTTTAGTCAGCCAAGTACTTCGACTGAAGAAGAGGGAAGTCGAAACGATGGGAATGAGGAGACCATTTCTTGTGATCTGGCGGCCATAGCAGTAAGCGAAGGTGAAGAAATCGAACCGGAAACTGTTAAGGACGCCGAGTGCCAAACCACCGAGTTTGACTACATGTTTCAGACAAGCAGATATCAAGCCCCAAATAGGGATTTCTTTGACACTGAGGATAAAGTTCGCTTTTACACTGGGCTACCGTCTATGGAAGTACTAATGGTTGTTTTCGAGTTCGTCTCCCCACATGTTACACGGCAAACACAGTCGCTCGACAGATTTCAAGAGTTCATCATTGTCCTTATGAAACTAAGACTAAATGCACCGTTGCAGGATCTTGCATACCGGTTTGTTGTTTCAGTGTCTACAATTTCCAGAATATTTTCCCATTGGATTGTTGTGATGGACACAAGATTGTTTCGCTTTGTGTACTGGCCTGACAGGGACCAACTGTGGAGGACAATGCCCCAGTGCTTCCAGTATGCATTCGGTAAGAAAACAACTGTTGTGATCGACTGCTTTGAGGTATTTATCGAGAGGCCTTCAAACTTGCTAGCCAGGGCACAGACATTTTCAAATTACAAACATCATAATACAATCAAAATTCTGGTAGGGATAACACCACAAGGAACAATTTCATTTGTGTCTGAAGCCTGGGGAGGTCGTGTCTCTGATAAATTTTTAACTGAGAACTGTGGCTTCCTGGACGAACTGATTCCTGGAGACATGGTCATGGCAGACCGGGGATTCACCATCACCGAGAGTGTTGGACTGAGAAATGCTAAATTGGTGATACCAGCTTTCACGAAGGGCAAATCTCAGCTTGACCCAGTGGACGTGGAGCAGACAAGGGGCATTGCAAATGTCAGAATTCATGTTGAACGTGTTATTGGACTGCTTAGATGGAAGTATACTATACTGGAAGGTACCTTGCCAACCGACTTTTTGATATGTAATCATGAAAACTCTGATAGGCGTACTGCATTGGTAGATCATATGATTAGAGTTTGTGCAGCTCTTGTTAATTTTTGTCCTCCAATTGTACCATTTGATTAGATCAACTTCACATTTAAATACTGTACATTAACTCTTCTCATTAAGCCACCTGGGTGTTTGATTTATTCCAGGGGATTTCAAGGGGTGGAATAAAAATTTAGTTAAGTGCAGCTCAATGAAAGCTATCAGGATATAAAATAGGGTATGATATCAGGACTTACATGTAGGTCCTGATATGAGTTAACACTGCAACGTGTTGCTTCTAAATTTGCTTATTACATTAAATTTTCATGACACCTTATTTTTGTAAATTTTGCGATTTAAAAAAGAAGCACAACGGGCTGTTGGAAATGTGTAACTTTTTGAAAATGTGTTAATAACTCAAGGACTTTTTACATAACATTGCCAAGAAAATAAATCATCTCACTCAAAAACACAAAATTAAAGTGACTCATAATAAACAATTATTGGATGAGGTTGAGCAAGATATCATGAATTATCAAAACCGAGGTCCGTGTTCGGCTTCGGCAGATAATATTAATACAGACACGAGTTTTTGGTAATTCATGATATCATGCGAAAACCGAATTCAATAATTGTTTTATTATACATCCTCAGAAACAGAGGCGAAGCGTTCAGCCATTCTGTTTCTGAGGATAACACTTCAAGGGGCTTGGTAACCAGGCAGACTTTGAACTTGACATGATAAATGCAATATCTGCAGCAGATATTGTATTTATCATGTCAAGTTCACAAGCTATTGTAAATTGATTGAACGCTCTTGACCAATACGATTTTTCATAGTGAGTCTGATGTATAATAATACAAAATGTTCTCATAATGTTGCAAAAAAATTATATGCGAACCTGACAGTCATGAAAATTTCATGTAATGAGGTGTGTATTTTTTTTGTGAACAAGGAGGGGTGGCCTCATAAATTTCTTCTAAAGAGGGGTGGCTTAACAGAGGATTGGTATGATTTAGCAAAGGAAATATGAAAGCTTGTTTATATCATGCCTCCGGCCTGTGTATGGATATTCTTATTCCTTTTCCATGTCAGGTTCAGGTATAGCATTTTCTTTTAATTCTGCTTTTGCAAACAAAACAAACAACAAAATAAGGGAAAGTTTTGTTTGAATGTAACTCAGGTCTTGATAAGTTTATTTAGTTGTAATAAGTTTATTAAGAGAACACATTAGTCAAGTTGCCATTAAGAATCTAACCAGTTTCATTATGCAATGAGGCAGCCAAGGAACAAAATCTAAAAGATGCCTACATTTCCATTCATGATATGTATTGATATGTGTCATTGTTCATCCTTAGTGGGATAGGACTAGATTGCAAAATTTATTTCATTGTGAAGTGTAGTGTACATAGTTGTAGCTAGGGGC